>JANPWX010000054.1:9397108-9550621 GCA_024734555.1 Trochalopteron elliotii
GCTCTAGCGGAGGTGCGGAACCGCCCGGCGGGGAGTGAGCAGGGCTGGGTCAGAGCTCCGTACCGGCGGATCTGCACGGCTCACGCTCCGAGATGAGGCGCAGGGATGAGGGGGATTGCGCACCGGGAGGTCATTTACTGTGCCTGTCAGGGCACACAGCACCGGACCTGCCGGAGGGGCGGCGTGAGAGCCGCCGGTCGCGGCAGAGCCCGCAGAGAGGCCAGGCCGGGAGGGGCAGGGCGGGCGGGGGAGCGGCGCCGGCTCACCTGGTTCGATCCTCAGCAGCACTGCTGCAGCCATGGTGCTTCTAGTCGTACTGTACTTGCTTAATTAGCAAGGGGCCCTGTGTGTGCGGATCTGCATAAATATGCGCTGGCAATAAACCCGTTATCATTCCCCACTATGCGCTGCACATCGCTCCTGCCCTGTTCAGTACCCAGCGGTAACTGAGTGGAGGTTGTCGCTTCTTTTCTTTTGTTTCAGTTCAAATCTGCTTTGAATTAGTAATGCAGTTACCATCTTTTCAGTATGATGAATGGTTCGTACCCATTAAGTGTTAATCAACTTGGAGGAATAGCGTCATCATTCAATGTAGCTTTTCTATAACCAACCAGGCAAAAAATCGTACTTGAATGATGAAAATTTGTGTTCATAGCAGGCAGACTGCAGTATTGGAGAGGAAAAGGTATTTTGCAAGAAAAGCAAAACCAATTCAATTACTCATGCAAGAGGTAAAATGATGGAAGCAATATTTTACAAAAGAATTGACTATGCCAACCATGAGAATGATTCTGCTGTGGGAGTTCCCAGCAGGTTTGAATCATACATAGCTTCTCATTTATTTACTAAAAAAAAAAAAAAAAAGGAGAAGAGGAAATATCTGAATGATACTTCTCTGTAAAAAATGTCTCGGGTTTAATATGCGCCATGTTGGGTGCTAACTCAAAAACACAAACAAACTTGGTCCTTTTGGGGTGAAAAAAAGGGACAAACAGATTCTTTACTGCCTGTTGTGCACATATATGAAAATTCCTTGCAAATGGCAAGTGAAACTTGAAGAATACTCCATGAATACTCCATGCCCTCTCATGTTTGATTTTGCTGGTTTTATTCAGAAATTAAATTTTCTGTTGTGCAAGGCAGCTGTGCACCAGCTAAGTCCCAGTTATTCTCTCATATAAAGATCTCCTTTCATGAAGAACCTTGCCACGAGGATTCAGAAAAGAGAAATTGAAGTCCTTGAGGTAGAGAAGTCTGAACAGTAGGAGATGAGTGATAGCTGTAGTTCATGGCTGTTATAATGGCAAGAAACCAAATTAAAATTTGTTTAAGTTAAATCTTTTTAATGCTTATTTAACATCATGTATGAAAGGCAGCCTTTTAACAGGAGCTTCTTAGAATAAGAGTATTCATGAGACTCCTTCATACAGGATAAAAGAATTAGAGTGGTGCTTTGCCCTGTCCTCTTGGAGGAGAAGGAATGTACAAGTAGTTCTTTCTGCCCTCTGTTTGCACTGGCTGGGGCAGAGTGCACACACGTTGGGAAGGGCTGTCCTGCACAGCAGAGTCCCAGTGGTGCTTGCTGGCTCTGATGGAGTGTTTCAGTAGTGCATGGCTCTCTGGCACTGTGCTTGTCCTTTCTGGAGCCTTGAGTGCCTCTTCAAAGACAGCCTGTGAAAGAGAGTCATATAAAGCTGGTAGCACTATTGCTCCAGCCTGTCAGACTTATTAGAGGAGTGAATTGGGAGAGCGTGGTGGAAAACATCTTCACAAAGACCTACTGAGGTGGGCCTTTGATATGCTGTGATTGAATCCTGCTGCCTTGTCCATTCAGAGTTCTTCATGGTTTGGCTGGAATATGAGACCAATTGTCAGTACTCTCCTGAAAAATACTGTGGACAGTAAATATGTGGTGTGATACTCACTTTGTCTGTGTCCATTTGGCGCTGTCTATTCAGTACTGCTTTCAGAGAGTGAATTTCAAGTCGTCCCTTAGTAATCCTAAAGCTGCTGGTTCAGATGTAAGTTGTGTTCGAAATGTTCCATCTCCATGTAAAAATGTAGTTCTAGCAATGAATTTTTAATTGTTTTGGTGTAGGTTTTTTTCTTAAGAAACTCTTGCTTCTCCAGCTTTTACAGCAAAGCTTTCTATTCTTGCAGGTCCCAAAGGAAACTGCAGTTATTAAGGATCTAATATTGTTCGATTATTCAGAATCTAATATTGTTCTGTTGACAAGAGATGGAACTCTCTTGCCAGTAGTTAGAAGATTTATACTAAAACTAAATTGAACAGAGGCGCCATGCAAGTGTATTATTGGAAAGCTCATCAGACAGTAGATGAAATGCTGCACAAATTCTCATGCAGGCTGTAATTGCTACTGGTAAAAGAACAGAGGAAGTTGCAAATTTTGTTATGGATACCAAGCACTGATTTAAGACAACTTCAGAGTATTCTCAGAGGACCACTTCCTTTTAAAAACAATTTCAGAATGTTACTAGCAGTGTTTTAAATGAGAGCAAAGATAAATAAATATATGCTGAACATCTGGGAAGCAAAGCATTCAGTCTTTAATAGGGGTGATCTCGCTGATAAAATATGTCTTAGTAGTTGTACAGACACAAGCACTTCATGGTGTTGAGTAAATATGAAGTTCCTAAAGCAGTTCCTAAGCAGTTCCTAAAAGAGGTGGCAAAAAATGTTTTTACTTTGATGTGCAGATATCTAAGCTGTAAGCATCTTATATGTAGAAAGATTCATGACGCTTGAGCAGCATCATTAAGACACACAAACAATAATATGCATACAAAAAAACCTGCGAAATTACAGAACATTCATGTTTTAGTAAACCTGAGACTTCCAGATTTATCAACTTGAATCACAGCTGCCAGTGATGTGTCAGGTTGGTCCTACCAATTCACAATATATCAGAGCTGCTGTGTTGGTTGTCTTGAAATTGTTGTTCAGGTGTTTAATGGGACTTCTCTTTATTAGGTTTGCTGGTTTGAAAGCTAGTGAATGGGGTTGGGGAGGTCAAGAACACATTTGTGGCACATTTTGAATTTATAGGAAAAAGCTAAAGTACTGACTTGCTCATCGTGACAAAAATACAAGCTTTACAATAGAAATAGAACTGCCTACTTTAGCTTATTTCTCCAGATTACTTTAAGCATTTGATTGCTTTCCATTCACTTGTCACTACAAGTTCATTTCCACAAATACGTAACAGAGACTCAGACAGTCTACCTCCACTAATCCTTCCACCCTTCAGAGCAGCTGAGCCAAATTCAGGGAGCATTGAAGCTGTGGAATACTTTCCTAGTGATGGTCCTGTTTGGAGCTGTTTCCAGTGATTAGTGTTAGCTCGAAAGGGCATTGCAAAAGTCAGTGATAAATTCCTCACTTCGTGATTTCAGAGCTTTGAATGTAACTCAGCTCAGTGTTATGGAAAAGCAGCTGTTGACAGTATTTCTGCATTAATTACATTTTAGAGTACTTAATTGTAGCTAAGGACAAGCATGTGCAATCAGTCTTTTTTTCTCATGCTCCCAGCCTCCCTCTCTTGCCAGTCAGCTCCACTTTTGTCTTGTGAGCCTGCTGTGACTTTAGTCCAGATGTGTCCGTGCCAAGAATTTGAAAATCAGTAACATTGCAAATCCAGATTTAGTCAAAAGCTAGAGACGTGGACACAGCTCATTGAAGGCATCTTAGTTAAAATATGTTTTTCTTCTTTGTGGACTTCAGATTCTGGTAGGATGGAAATGACTGAGAAGAATCACGTGGAGTTTTGCATGTTAGAGGAAGGATGGGAAGTCTGTGAGAAGAAGCTGTGAAACTGCAGGGCTGCTAGTTGTTAAGGTGCCTTGCAGTCAGGCAGTAACATGAAAGGCTGTCAGACTACTGAAAATGATCTTGAACAGTTTGCTTTGGCCTAGATTCAAGTAATGATCCATGTACACCTTCAGTCTGCTCTTAGGTAGGCCTAAAAACAGAGAGATGGGATGGCAAGTCCTGTAGAATAGTCCTGGAAACACCTTGAGTACCTTACATAGAGTCATTCTAAGCTGACATCTCAAAGTGGCGTCTGCATACACGGCTGCGTGGAGAAGACTCTCATGATTCCTGAATTCTGGTGATGTACTTTTGCTACTGTTTCTTAAAACTTAGGAACTTTGTTTCAAGACCTTTACCCTCAAAGTGCTGTAGCTCTCAACACACTTGCTATTGGCCTACAGATGTGAGGAATTTTGACATTACTGGCTTGATTTCTTATGTTCAGCATTTGTCAATCTTTTTTGCTTTTCAAGTCTTGTGTTCTGACAAGACAAGAAAGTCAGGTACTGAGAAATTATTTCAGGGATGTCTACATGCCTGAAATGAAATCTGGCACTCAAAAATAGAGTAACAGGAAAATCTTCAGTATTTGGAGCAATGTAAGTAATTTTTGTTAAATAATAGCTTATATATCTTGTATTGATATTTTTGTAGTGTTACCAGTTCTAAGATATTCAACATGAAATCCATTTTTAATCAGCTGGTGCCAGTTGCCTGACAGTGTATGGAATAAATCAAATTACTTGGTCTTGTGTATAATAGACTGATGTCCCCACTGCTGTAAGAGCATCTTTATTCTAGTCAGCACTGGGAAGTGTTCCAACTGTGCTGCCCCTTGACTGACAGAGCAGGGCTTGTGCCTCTGGGGCTGCCTGCTCTACTCTTAGGCTGCAAGGAGAGAGCTTCAGTTTTCCAGAGCACTTCAAATTAGCAGCAAATTAGCATACTGCTAACACTTGTGAAGGAAGAAAGGAGTATGTGAGAGGATTTGAAGGGAAGTCTTACGCTAGAAGCAGAATATGTATCATGGGAAATCCTGTAATCCCTATCTTCCTACTTAGAAGATAGGGTAGGCAGCCAGGTGGGATTTTACTGCTCGGTTTCCATAGGTACTACAGAGCTGTCATCTGCCAAGCGTGGTGCCCTGGATCAGTTTGCTACTCGGGTTCACCACAAGGCCACACAAACACTCCTGTGAACACGGCTGGTACCGAGGCAGCTTGGGGCAGATGAGTAAAGAAAGGCAGTGGCCAAGTGCTACCTCCCCTTCTGGTACCCATGCCCTCCCTTGGTTGCATGTCAAGTCATGGTCTAATATCCTAATAAGTGGGACTTAGGGCAAAAGAAGGGGCCCTGCTATCACAGTCATTTGGTGCACCAGGAGCTTGCTGTGACTGTGTGGTCTGCTGAACAGCTGTGCTTGTTAAAAGTATACTGTGACAAATGCAGCCGTTTCTGATCTGTAGATGAATAGAATCTGGATGAACGTTAACAGAAGCACAACTGCTGGGGCTTACAAACACTGTCACACGTGTGTGATACTCTTTGTCAGGGTATTGTTGGAAGCTGCCTGCTGTCCAACACAGCTCCTCCACAACGGGCTGTGGATCAGCTGTGGAGGTGAAGTCATGCTGCTGGTACTGGACTCTAGGATGCAGCTTTGTGTGCATTTAATAGGAAATGGGTCTGATATTTGTTAACAGATATGCTATTTTATTGATTTAAAAATGTACAGAGATCTGTTCTAAGCTTTATAGCTGAGCGACTTTGTATGTGTGGGCAGCCGTGGTGTTGAACAATACTGACATTCAGTGGTTGATTATACTTGCCACCGTTGTGTGACTATCCAGGAGATTTTGGAAGGCTTTAATATTCAGTGCTGACTGAATTCAGAACATGTTTACTTGAACTGGATTAAAGCAATTGTGTCAAGGCTCCTTTATAAAAATGCTGTGCTCACAGTATTAAAATTGTCTGGGATTTTTTTAACAAACTAAATTAATTACTTAAACTAGATTAATTTGGTCCAGAAGACAGATAGTAGAAGCATGCAATAACACTGTAGCTTTGTATCCTTTCCCACTTTTAAGCAAATTTGCAGTCACAGTTTCTTAAAGAACTTCCCTTAGCATTCCATGTTGGCTTAGATGAATATTTTTGTCCACCTTTTGACTATTGGTCTTTTTTTGTCGGCTACCAAAGACAGCATGCTCTTGACAGGAGGTATCTGAGACCTGGCATGGCCCCAGTGAAGATGAGCACATTGCTGTCATGCATGTGAAGGAGCAGCTGGAGTTTAGAATTTGAAAAGCTGGATCTTGGCTCTCTTCCCACATCTGCTGACTTAGGTGGAGGGAAATAGCATGTGGACAACCTTCTTGAGCTGTCCTTTTTCACTGTCTTTGGTGAGCTTTGGAAGACATACTTTTGTTTTGTCAAAATCTGGAGGGCCAGACCATTTTTCATTCTTACAAGTGTATTGGTAGATGAGTTAGTATTCTAGGTAGTTTAAATTGAGACACAGCAACAGAAGCTGACTCTGGGTGGAGCTAAGTGCTTATTCCAGTATTTTGGACTGAGATTTAGTCATACAGTGTTTGGACTCGTTAAAATCTCCGTGGGACTGGGCCATGTGCATCTAGATCCTTCCATGCTATCTTTACATTAGTGTGCCAGAGTTAACAGAGAAGGAGAAAATTTTATGTGCGTTTTAGGACAAGATCCTGGCCAAACATGATAAAATGAATGAAAACTGTGATAGGTTTTTGGTAGGTGTGTTTGGCTTCTCTTGGACATGCAGAGTTGATGGTGGTCTTCCTGTTTCAAGGTGTGGACACCTAGTAATTGTCTGGTCTCTTTCCAGTCGTGTTTGAATTTCTCCAAAGACTGATTTTCAGTTCTGGATCTCCATTGCTATCATCTGCCCATTTCTACCACATGCCCTGGGCCAGCTCTGGCACTCTCTGGCAGTGTAATAACTTGCATTAGGAAGCTGATCTGACCAGCAGCTCCTTTTGCTGGGTCCATTTCTGGCTGGATCATTTTCCTAATGTAGATAATTGCAGAGCCGCAGACCTACTCAGATCAATATGTGAGAGGCAAAAGGGAAGAACAGCCAGTGCCAGGGGCAGCTTCTTCAACTACAGATGAATTTAGGCTTGACATTGAGTACCAGGTCAACTTCACCTTGAGAAGCTGCTGTTGGGGTTACAGTTTGGTTTGTTTTCCAAGCCCATGTTTTATCTGGTACTTATTTTTCTGAGAGGATCATTATGTTGCAGGTCAGCCAAAGCATTGTATCTGTCTCATGTAAAGGCTGAAGAGATAAACTGAAGTCTGCTAGCATTTGTCTCCTCTGTAGATGCAGAGATAATAGTCTATTCATTTTATCAACTACTTAGTTCACTTACTATCGCATTAGAAGTTGAGAAATAGACTTGGAATTCTTTTTTTTAATAGGCACATAAGCTTCTTGCCCCATGAATAAAATGAAGGATCAGTGGCTTAGGCATGTTATTTGTAAATGTTTAAAGAGATGAGAAAAAAGTTACATTCCTTACCTGCAGTTTATACTCCCCTTTTACATAAGTGAGTTTTTAAGTGAAAAACATTTTATGTAAACATATTTCATGCATGCCAAGCCCATTTGAGGCAATTTTATTCATTAAATCAGATTTAAATGGCTAGTTTTGTGTACTTTTAATGAATTCCAACCCTTTACCCAAGTGCAGCTTGGCATAGATCATAAGACTAATCTGCCAGCAAGTAAAAAGCACTTTTCTAGTTGGACAGCTGAAAGCTGACAAGCTAAAGAGCTGTATCTTTAAGATAGAGAAATTCTAAGTTATGTGGGCAACTGCCAGGCCAAATGCACTGCCATAGGAAACCTTCTGTACGAGTAACTCTTTCACGTTGGCAAATGTGTTTGAGCCAGCGCCAGCTCGTGGCAGTCAGCTTTTCTTTAAGAAATAAATTGCAAGTACCAGATGGGGATGAAAGTGGAAAACTAGGGTGCTTTCTTCATGCTTGTATTATGATATACATTAGCAACTTAATCCAGTGGCAAATGTTTTTTGGTGGAATGTTCTTCTTAATAAAGAAAATGGAATTCAAAGAAAAGCAACAAAGTAGATCTTTTTCCTAAATTCACAGTGTGTGTTAATAAAGAATAACCATCATAAGAAAGGGAATCTGGGGTAAGAAATGTCTATCCACATATCCTCTTGTTTATCTTAACTTCTTTTAATGTGTTTCCAACAGAAAATGATCCACAGCCTGTTTCTTATAAACTGTTCTGGTGATATATTCTTGGAGAAGCACTGGAAGAGCGTTGTGAGCCAGTCTGTGTGCGATTATTTCTTTGAAGCTCAGGAGAAGGCAATCGATGTTGAGAATGTGCCTCCTGTCATCTCAACTCCACACCACTACCTCATCAGCATCTATCGGGATAAAATCTTCTTCGTGTCTGTCATACAGACAGAAGTGCCACCACTCTTTGTAATTGAATTTCTGCACCGAGTAGCAGATACTTTCCAGGTGTGTCACCATTCAGTGATTTTAAAATGCAGTGTCTGAAGGGGGCCTGCAGGGAAGCCAAAGACGGACTCTTTGTCAGGAACTATAGTGATGGGACAAGGAGAAATGTGTACAAACTGAAAGAGGAGAAATTTAAGCTAGATTTTAGAAAAACATTCTACACTGTAAGGGTGGTAAAATAGTGAATGAACAGGTTGCCCAGAGAGGTTGTGGATGCCCCAGCTGTGGCAGGTTGGATGGGGCTTTGAGCAACCTCAGCTAGTGGGAGTTGTCCATGCACATGGCAGGGGGATTGGGACCACCCCTTAACATTCTGTGATTCTAAAATAACTTCAAGGGATTTTTTTTGTATAAACTTTTGAAACATAAATTGTAGTACATCACATTACATTATTTCACTGTTCATGTTTGTACTTATTTTCAGTTAGGTGGTAAATATAGCATTAACAATATGATGCCATCAGACCATAGAAATAGTCAGTTTAGGCATTAAAATGCCTTCACACACTGGAGAGTTTCTGTGAGAAAAAACCAAACAAACTTCCTTTTGCAAAGCATTCTAACAGGAATAAAAATCCTCTCTTTTGTAATCTCTGAATTTGTTTAGGATTACTTCGGCGAATGTTCTGAGACGGCAATTAAGGACAATGTAGTCATTGTGTATGAACTTCTAGAAGAAATGCTAGACAATGGCTTTCCACTGGCAACAGAATCCAACATACTGAAGGAGCTGATTAAGCCTCCCACAATTCTGCGCTCTGTTGTCAACTCCATCACAGGTATGAAAATATGTAATTTCAGCAATGACAGCTGCTTAAAAAAAAGCCCCATCATTCCTTGTAGCTAAAAAATAATATATTGGTCTGAATCTGTAAGGGCACTGTCCTGCCACTTCTCATCAATAGGAGTTGAATAAAAACAACTCCCTCCTTATTTGCAGTTTATGCCTGGCCCCTTTGCTGTCCTCAGAGGCACTGCCTGGTTCAGTCACAGCTGCTGAAGTCCCTCAGGAGCAGCAGCTCCTAACACAGTCAGGACATACTGGAGACAGGTGCTCTGGGATCGGTACAGAGCTCACCCCAAGCCTTGAATAACTGAGGGGCACTGGAGAAGGTTAAGCATTTTGTAAGCAATCCTTAGAGGAAGGTATATAATAGATACCTAATAAATCCTTGACAGGTGGGAACAGATAGCATGAAGGGAGGCAAACAGCCTGTCGTCCTCCCCCCTGCCCCCACCACCAAGCAGCACATGGATTCATATGGATTTGATTTCGCAACTGATTTCAGGCTGTTGTAAATGGGTCTGTCTTGCAGTGATGAAGCCAAATGTCTGTCAGCTGAGCTGGTGGAATCTGTTTGTCTGGCAAGCGGGTGCAAGGGAGGTGAGCCATGAGATGTCACATGGGGGCAGAGAGATGCGAGGCGGTCGCCTGTACATTGTGTTAGAGAAGGGGAGTACTTGGGCTACACATGCAACACTCAGAGGAGCTGATCTTTAAGGCAGTAGATATGGTTTAGTCTTAGAGTATAAATCTCATCAGTTTTAATTTCTGTTATTTGGAGTTTAGTTAGGTTTTTTGTACGTGGATTGGGTGCTAGTATTTACACTTACGAAAAATATTACATTAATGGCCTAGATGGACCTCTGTAAGGAGAATTAAGACTCCTGCAACCAAGGGTTGCAGCATCAAATCTTCTTGTTTTATCTAAAGCCTGATTAAAATTCCCTAGGAGCCTAAAGCACCTGCCCAATGCAGCCTGCATCTTGTCACTGTCAACAGCTCAGTGCTGAGCAGGTGGAAACAACAGCCTGAGAGGTCTCCTCTCTACCTGGCCTGGCAGCACTGCTGCACCCTGCAAGGCTGCTGAGGGACAGACACAGCAACTGCTCCTCTTCAGAGATGCAGTGGGAGTGAAGAAATGGTTGCAACTCCTCCCCCTGAGTTACAGCACATGGGGGGGGGTGGACTTTAGGACAGGGTTTGTTTGAGTAACTACTTCTACTAGCTCAAAAGAATGAAAATTTCTGTTTCTGTTTTCTGCCTGCCAGGCTAGGGCTTGCTCAAGCAGATTTTGTAGAAATGACACCTGCTGGCCACCAGGATCTCAGTGAAGCTGTTTCACGTGGCAGGACACACTACCATGTTCATTGTGCAAAAGGGCACAAGTCAGCATGAGCTGTGGCCCTATCCCAAGACCTTCTTCTAGCAGAGGGAGTTGTTTCCACTGTGCTGGGATTCTAGCATCAGTCACCTAAGCCTCAGAAGTGATAAGATTTTTTTTTTCTTTTTTAAACTATCATCAATTTACTTTATAACTAGGTAGCTCAGGAAGCCTTCTCATGCTGGATAGCACTGAGAATCAGGAACCAAGGGTGAGAGCAAGGCAGGCAGAGACAGTGGCATCGTTGGTCAGAAGCCCAGAAGTTGAGGCAACAGGTCAGGGACAGGATCAGATGATAACAGGTCATGTACAGCTCAGTGATTGCCAGTAACATCCACCAGGATGGGACAGGCCAAGCCAGAAAGTGCAGTCTGGGCCAGGGTCTGGATGGATTTGACACATGGTCAGGTATAGACATGGCTGTTACATTGATGCAGGGTAGCTCAGATGGGTACCAAGGGTGAGACCCTCAGCCTAACACCAGCTCCAAGCAAAAATTGTAGGAACCCTCCCTAAGGCTTCTTACACATCTTTCTTGCTAATGACTCTTACCTGTTAATCAGCCCTAAAGTCATCCAGCTAAAACTCTTAGGAGAAGGGGGAAGCAGGCTTAAGGCCCTCACAGGGAGCAGTCATGTCTTGAATTAGTGATGAAATCCTCACAAGATCTAGCCCCACATCCACTCCCACTCAAACGTCCTGCTGACTTGAGCACTGGATTTTGCTCTGCAAGATGTAGTCTGAAAGGTGTTAAGTCTGGATACATGGCTCCAGTGCCTTCAGGTCACCTCACAAATAACATTGTAGGGGTCCAGGCTCTAACTGTAGTGCTTGGGGGCAAGCCTTACCTTGATTTTTGATTTTGTAATTAATTACTGATTTTGTGTTCTTTTCATTTTTAAGGCAGTAGTAATGTGGGAGATACACTTCCCACTGGACAGTTATCCAACATTCCTTGGCGCAGAGCAGGAGTAAAATACACCAACAACGAAGCCTATTTTGATGTCATTGAAGAAATTGATGCAATTATAGACAAATCAGGTAAGATGCCTTGCAAACTAATACTTGTTTCTCAAGTGTGTTTACATGTAGCTAATGATGTTTTAGATAGAATACAGTCCAACCTTCTTATTTTTTTGCATATGTTTTATATACATGTATTATATCTTATGTAGAAATATTAAATTTGAAATTATGAGCTTAAATGTATTTCTTCAGTTCATCTTAAAACAGCAATGTGCTCTGGGCTGTTTCGAGAACATCCACAAAAAGTATGTTTTCTGTTTGTATATTGATTATCTCATAAAGGTGTAAATGGAAAAAAAAAAGTAGTTGAAACATGATGAGAAAATTATCTCCTGTTGTTCCTGCCAACAATGTACTATAGTCCTTGAAGGCCCTCAAGTGAGCAAGACAAAATCCTTCATTACCTTTCTTGTAATAGCAAGATAAACTTGGTGCAAAAGAGTTGGACAGTATTGTTTTCCTTATATTTAAACTGGAGCCAGATATTATGAAGCATAATAGTACTCCTTTCTTTTCTGTGAATGACACGTATCATTTTCAAATACAAAAGTCTTTATTCTGAGATTTAACTTTGAGGAGTAACCTGATAACTTGTATGCCAAGAAAAAGGAAAAAAATTATGCAAAAAGAAAACTGCAAAGCTGTGGGCTGGAAGCTGCTGTTTTGTTCAGTACTGGGGCCAGCAGTTAGCAAGGGTGAAGAGTGCAGGACACCCTTTTGTGGTGGTATGGGACAGTAACCTGACTATTCATTCAGTGCTGCTGTTGTAGCAGTGTCAGTGTCAGTTTGGTTCTGTACACCTCCTCAGCAAATGCTTTGGCCACCGTTGAAGTGGATAGTCATAAACAGCTGTTGTGCAGTTCTCCCAGTCTTGAATCTAAAAGAAGGTGGTCCTTACAGGGCCCTTATGGAACATGCTGGTGACTGTTACTGTCACAGTTCCTCAGGATTCCCAGGAGTAGTGTGAGTGCTTAGTCTGAGAAGGTGCAATCAAGACCATGGTGAATTTCTGTGTGTATTTCAGGTGAAACCAGTGTGCAGCCAGTGTTTCATTTCCTACTGAGGGTCTGCTGCAGTAGACATAGCTACTCTTTTCTGCTCTGGTCCCTTGGGGACTAGCAATGCCAGAACCCTTCTTTATAGCCTTCACTAGGACTAAGGTAGATAAGGTTGCTCCCCTTGAATAGGGAAGTTATCTTGTTTCATAGGGATATGGTGAACTGCTTTAACCTGAAACAGGATCCCTTCTTTTCAAACAAAGTATAAAACCACCATTTCTCCTTCCCCTCACCTAGATGAGCCAGTGTCTACCTATCTTCTAAAATTACCTTTGCATGTGGAGCTAATTAATTAGTCCAGAGTCCTGCTTATGCCTTTCTGTACTTAGAGGGAATTTCAGGAAATGAGCATTTCCTGGGTGAAATGCTTGGTACTCTTGCTTTGGGCTTTAGGGTTTTTTGTTATAGCTTTATTTAAAATCAAGATGAATATTTAATTTCATTGTTAAACAACCTTTACTTGTGAAAGCCAAATTTAGCTGGAGCTTTATAGCACCACGTTACTGCATTTTGACATTGACTCTTTTGATGAGCTTCAACTTCCCTGCACCACTACACAACTTGCTAGTTTTCTGGAGACTGAGGACAGGGATGGAAGAAAAGATTCATCCCTGGTGTGTTATGAAATTCTTATTTGCTTATTTCTGGCAACCAGTTCAAGCACATCCAGTACAAGTCCTGTGTAACAGCTGGCACAAATATAATTAACCAGTTTGGGACAGGCTGTTTGCTCTGGCTCGTGTATTTTAGCAAGCTGCCCAGGACACAGGTAACTGGAATGACCTTTCCTAGCTGGGCTTGGCATGTTGTTGAGTGTTGTGCAAATGTCCTCTGTGCCCTCTAGCTGCACTTCACCACATCTGTTAGGCCTTTCATAATAATGTTAAGTCAAGTGTCTTGTTTTTGCCTGCAGGTTCCACAGTCTTTGCAGAAATCCAAGGTGTTATCGATTCGTGTATTAAACTCTCAGGAATGCCAGATCTCTCTCTTTCTTTCATGGTAAATTCAGCCTATATGTGGGAACCTTAATTGCTCAGGATTTATTTTTCTTAGTGATCAGGGTTAAACAACTTTAAGATCGCTATCACTATTTCATGTGTTACACATATGAAAAGTAACAAATTTTGCATTATATTGTAGAAGCTGCATTGTTCAGTAGTTGGAATGGCTTTTGTCTGTACATAAAAATACCCTCAGAGGAGCTGCTGTACCGGCTCAGATCAGAAACCCATCTAGCTCAGTGCATGTCTCTGATAATGGCTACTCAGAGTATAAGAAATAGGAATTCGGCAGAGTTCAGTAGCTGGCTCAAACTGCTGGTATTTGATGAGATTTCACTTACCCTTTTGCCACTCCTTCCAGAACCCCCGGCTGCTGGACGACGTCAGCTTCCACCCGTGCATTCGCTTCAAGCGCTGGGAGTCTGAGAGGGTCCTGTCCTTTATCCCCCCGGACGGGAATTTCCGCCTCATCTCCTACCGCGTCAGTTCCCAGAAGTGCGTTTCCATTCTCACACTGCTCCTCCAGCCACACCACCTGCTGCCTTCCACCTGAGTGAGGGCACAGTCCTCCTTGCTAGGGGGCAATTTGCCTTGCTCTGAAATGGGTGTGCTCAGGTTTTGTCTCACCTGTTCTTCCCTCCCCACTAAAAGAAGCCAACCATTTTTCAGTGACTTGCAGATCCTCAGCAATAATTTTTCAGTGGAGTAAATCACACATGACAGTGATACAGGACTGTTCAGTCCTACTAACTGTTGTTGGTGCTAGATGCTTTATGGGTAAGTCTTTGTGCACATGGAGGACTCTGAACTTCATGAAGAGAGTAATGCAAAAAAAGTCCAAACTGCAGACATTTGCAAACTAAACCCTGATCTGACTGGTGGCCCTTCTGAGATTTGGATCGGTGAGATTATTTAAAAAACAAACAAACAAAAAAAAACAACAGATGAAGAGAGCTAGGACAAGGTATTTGGAAGAAAATAAAGAAAATATTATTTTCCTGTGATTCTCTGCTAATAAAATAATTTCAGCAATGATGCTGAGGAGCAGAGCATCACTTATCACTTCTGAAACAAACCAGTTCTAACTTGAACACCTACCAGAAACACAAGAACCATTCATGAGAAAGTGCTTTAAGTTCTCAAGCAGAGAAGTAGCCAGGATGCATTCAGCTGCTGTCTTCTCTTTTCAGCTTGGTGGCAATTCCTGTATATGTGAAGCACATGATCAGTTTTAAGGAAAATACTTCTTCAGGAAGATTTGATGTTACCATTGGACCAAAACAGAATATGGGGAAAACAGTAGAAGGAGTTGTCATGACAGTTCACATGCCAAAGGCTGTACTTAACATGAACCTCACTGCTACACAAGGCAGCTACACATTTGACCCAGTTACTAAAGTAAGTCTTAAATTTTTATTTATTTAAATATTGAAGATGTCTTTACTACAAGTCACTGACATTGCAGAATACTGGAACAGTGTTCCACACTTGGCAGAAAACTCTGTTTAGCATATGTTTATGAATTTAAAATTTACCTTTAAAATTTGCTTTTTCAAACTTAGATACGCACCAGCTCTGATTTCTGACTTTGTCAGTGTCCTTTTCCTTCCCTTCCTCTCTTTTTACCCTGCTCTTTCACCCACTACCATCTTTCCTTAGTGGATGCAGCAGTATTTCACTGATAGTTTCAGCCAGGATATATTTTGCAATACATGTTATGAAAACATTTTTCTGAAGAAAATGCACTAGCCTTGAAAATGGTTAGACAGAAAAACTGGGAGCAGGAGATGAGAAAAAAATTCTTCCAAAAGATCTGCCTAAAGACACACAGGAAAATGAAGTGTCTGAAAAAACATGTGTCTTGGGTTCCTGATTCCCTGCCTCTGAGTTGGGGTTTGAGACCTAAATTTCATAAAGCTCCTGAAGCCTTTTAGTACCCAGGAGCCATCTTGCTGAAAAGCACTTTGAGCCAAACCATTCTGCTGGCTCTAATACCCTGCTCTGAGCTTTCTGCTGCCCTTGGAATATCTAAGTCAGCAATTCCTTAAAGTTGTTAGGGAAAGCTCTCCAAGTAGCATTTTGTTCCAAAAACAATAGACCTTGATCTTTTTAAAAGAAAAGCACCAACAAAAAAACTTCAGGTGTGCTTTCCTCTCTGCAGAAATAAATTTCACTGTGTTTTTATCGAGAGTTGGAATAACTAGGTGGATTGAAACTGCAAAAATTTTTAAAAGCACAGAGAATTGAGGTTTTTTCTGCATTTATGAATTTGTGATAAGAACAAACAAACCACCTCTTGTGAGTAAAGGGCCTGCTTGGTTCCACATTTCTCCAATGAGTGTAAGAATCAATGGCAAACAAGTGAGCCTTGAGAAAGTTAGTCTGGCTTAGATGTCTCCTTTGGTCCAGTGCCTTGCTCCTACCCTCCTCATTCTTGTGTTTAAGTTTCTATAGTCCTTGCTGCTGTCTTGGCTTCATGGATGCAGCTCACCCAAACAGACATCAGGGTCACTTATCCTTAGCAAAGGGGACAAGATGTTCTCAGTGCACAGACCCACACTGACAGGGTGAAAAAAACACCCCATACCTGCAGGAGCCCTCTCCCAGCCAGTGAGGTAATTCTCAGGGCTCCCAGGCTACTGTCTGTACCCACCCTGCAAGCTAAAAGCTGGACATGAACTTGACCTCATAGGTTGTTTCCTAGAATGCTACTACTGCTATTCTTTCCTTCCTGACAAGGTGCTAACATGGGATGTGGGCAAAATTACCCCTCAAAAGCTACCAAACCTGAAGGGCATAGTGAACCTGCAGTCTGGAGCCCCCAAGCCAGAGGAGAACCCAAGTTTAAACATCCAGTTTAAGATACAACAGCTTGCAATTTCAGGTGAGTGGATATTACATTAAATTGGTGCTGGCAGAACAAGTTGGTGTAGGAAATGAAGTGGGAAACTGTTAATCATTTAGTTGGAGATGCAGATCTGAAGTCAGCTTGGTCCAAAGTGATAAAGTCTGATTTACCCAAACCTGACAGTTACCCTTGCTGGAAGGTTTCTTTGCTGGGAATTGTGAATTCCCTATTTTTTTGCTCAAGAAAAACTGTGAGATGTATACAGAACAATGGATTTTTCTTTGTTGACTGGTGCAGTAAACATGCAAACCTATCCTTTTAGTGAAGATTGATGGATGATGATTTAGTGAGCTGCTCCTGACTTGCTTTAGCCTTGTACCACTAAAGCTCTTTCTAGTGGTCATAAAGATGCATTAATTTTGAAGAATGCCCTTCTTACTCTTTCCATCTGAAGCTGGTTAGTTTTCCATCTTTGAAACAATCAGCAAGTAAAAGCAGAATGAAGTCTATAGGGTAAGTGCAAAAGTTAATTTAAAGCAGACAAGGCCTCAGTCTGCAAACACTTAAATGTGAGTTGTCCCTGTGTAAAATGCTTCTCCAAGCAAGCCTTGCAGGATTAAGGCTTTAACAGTGCAAGAACTCAAATTCAGAGGAGTAGGAGGATGACTGAAGGCAGTTGATGAGAGTTGGTGGTAGTACACGTGGTACCTTTCTGGATAGGTACCAGGCTATGGTCTTTTTGACCCCTAGACTGAGTAAAAACTGTAATAACAGTTCCTGTTTAAGAACAAAATCGTGCAGCTTCTCTTAACTAGTTTAAATCTAGCAAGATGGAGCTGG
The DNA here is from genome assembly GCA_024734555.1 of Trochalopteron elliotii. Taxonomy (NCBI): domain Eukaryota; kingdom Metazoa; phylum Chordata; class Aves; order Passeriformes; family Leiothrichidae; genus Trochalopteron; species Trochalopteron elliotii. The sequence continues at coordinate 9,414,415 of JANPWX010000054.1, forward strand.
TCCAGTGGCTGGACATCAAAGATAACAGACCTGTGAGAAAGCACAAAACAACCTGACACTGTGGGTAATTAATAGCTACTGGCCTCCCTCAAGGAATAGCAGAGGGATTGCTGATTCTTGCAATTACAGCTCGGAGTGAAAAGAATTCTGAAACTTGTCCCTTGCTTCATCTCCATGACTGGAAAGGAGTGCAGTGTCCAGGAGCTGTGGAGGATAGACTCGGTTGTTCCATAGTTCATCTCTTGGAAGGAGGATGTTGGCTTAGGGAGTAGAAGAGAAACAAGGTGTTGCCCTGCCAAGACAGCTCTGATTAGGTGACAAGAATGTTCTCATCTGCTGCTTCAAACCAGATGAACTTGTGAAAGAAAGGAAAATGAGCTTCCTGACCAATCCTAATGTGCTTCAAGACAGCTGGATTTCTACTCAGACTGCTGTGATTTCTAGCATTCTGCTTTTAACTTTGTACTTGTCTCTGTCTTTTTTCAGGACTGAAAGTGAATCGCCTAGACATGTACGGAGAAAAATACAAGCCTTTTAAAGGTGTCAAATATATTACAAAAGCAGGAAAATTCCAAGTCAGGACATGAGAAGATGCTAAGAGGAAATTCCCCTTAAAAAAACTTGACTGCTTAGTGACTTATGTTGGTTAGGTGCCAATTAATTAATAGACACTGATTAGTTTGGGATCAAAGCATTTGTGCACAGCAGCTCTTAAAATGAAAGCATAGCTTAGTTTTTCTTAATATGGCTTTAAAATAAGGTACTTTTTTTCTATTACACTTTCACTCTTTTTTTACTGAATTGTTGTGCTGGTGAATAGTTTGATATGGGCAACCCACAAAATGTTGCAAACACTACACTGCCAGTCAGATACCAAAGCCCTGAGGTCAAGCACATTCTGAAGGCCAGACAGGCCACTGGATAAGTCTTCTCGTGGCATGTTTTGCTGCTGCAGCTGCCTGCAAAGAAAGCTCAGTTCCACCCACAGCCAGCTGCAAGCTGGCATTCCACAAAGCAGGACATAATCCCTTCAGAAATAGAGAGCAGCAGTGAGAGGGGCAGGGGTCCCCCCAGGGCCTGCGACATTGCAAGTGACACTCCTGAAAAAGCTTCTGATGAAGTAAAAATAATTTCTGTGTTGTTTACAAGAAATCGCCTTTCTTAAGAAGCATTTGCCTTAATCAGCTTTCATTTCTGCCATCTGCAGATGAGCTGATAAAAATAACATCCTGCATTAAATCTGGGAGGTGATTGTTGCTTCAGTAATCCACTTTCTTTCCATTCAATCTCGTGATCCCCATCATTTTTTTAAAGAATACAGTTGCAGAGAGTACGATCTATTTTTTATGTGAAGCCTTTGCTTTGATTTAGATGTTCCACTCGTTTGAAGTGGATGCCACCAGGTCTGTGCAGTGTGTACCTTCAGGCATAGCTTTTTAGATAGCACAATAGAAGTCTTAAGTGTATTTAATGGTTGTGTGCTTTAATGTTCTGAAATAAAGGGAACTCTACTGCAAATATGTCTCACCTTATGAAATGTTTGTGCTCTGGTAAACTATTTATGATGATCTTAAGCAGGAGGCATCTGGTAACACCATTAAACAATGACTATTTGCTACATCTTTACTGAACTTGATCACTGTGCAACAGCTGCTTAGTTTTAAAAGGCTGTTAGGAACACAACAGGTAAAGTCCCTTTCATATTTCTTATTTTTAAATAGAAGACAACTATTTATTTATGATAGTTCAAAGACTCAACAGTCAGAGCAAAGCTGACTGAACTTCCTGTTCTACACCAACAAAAACATCTGTCTAAACCAGTACATACCACAGAGTAGCTATCAGATTTCAAACCATGCATTTGGTCAGTGTTAATTAAGGGTGGGATATGGGAGAGCCTCTGTTTCTCTAACCGGTTTGACTTACAAATCAAGTAGGTACTAGCTTTGCTTCAGATGAAGAGTAGGAACCAAAGTCACTCAGTAGTTAAAAATTCAAATATTGTGATAAAAAATTATCTAGTCTGGAAAGAGGAGGTGAGATCCATCTGAACCCTGGCAGCAAGTCAGCAAGGAAAGAGATGAGCATACAGTCTCTGCTTGTAACTTCAGTAATAGCATTAGGGTAAACTTGGCCATAACCATTTTGAATTTCTAAAATTCCAGTAAATAAAACAGCACTATGAAGAACCAGCATCTAATAAGATCTTCATTTGTGCAGACACAACCCTGGTTATTAAAAGCTACCAGCTTTCTAGTGTGCCTTGTTCAATTCATCCATCAATTCAGCACTCGCCCCACAGTTCCGCTCTGTTTTGGCAAGTGGCATCCTTCACTTACTGTAATTGTAGAAGAAATCTTGTCTTCAGAGGTCACTGGTAGCATCCCAGGCTGACATCTGAGCAGTTGGAGCTGCTCTCTTCATTAGCAGCCTGGAAATGCTGGCCCATGGCCTTCCAGAGCTGACACCCTTCCTGAGGCAGGACATAAAGAAGTGTCAGAGCTCCAGTCCCAACCCCAGTGCTGCCTCCCATGTGTGACTGGACAAGGCCCACCTGCTCCAGGAGCTCGGGCACCAGGGAGGCTGGCACAGGCACAGAAGCTGTTGGCAGGGAAAGCCCAGCTCATCACCACAACTGTCTGTCAGCAAGAACTGCACTCACTGGTAGGAAACCAGTCTGGGCATGGAGATGTGTTTTGGCAAGGAAATGGCTGCAGGTGTGTGAGGCCAATACCTTTTCTTGTACATGTGCTGGTTCCTTCTGCATCTCCAAACACTGCAGAAGGGGGCCTGTGTTCCTGTTCTGTTTAAAAAAAAAAAAAAGGACCAGCATCTCTGAAGAGTAGAGTAATCACCCTTGCACTCAGTTTGAGAAGTCAAATTCACATTAACAAGATACTGGTCAGAGTAGCAGTTCTTCCCTTACTGACAGGACCAGGCCAAGCCCGTTTGCAAGTTTTCACAATAGAGCAGATCACTGTCAGGCCTCAGGAAAATCTCCTGCTCTCTCCCTCTGAACAGAGCTTCCAGTAAATTCTTTAATTACTAGTTTGACAGGCACAAAAGACAAAAAACCCTTGGTTTAATCTTCTCCTGTTTGAGAAACTGTGCACTTTCTGTTCAGAACATGTAGAAACAACTGTTTGTTTGGTTTAGCTTTTTGCTGCTCTTCTTGTTACAGCATCATCTACTGCTGTTATCATTAACACTCAGAACCTGGTATTTGTACAAATGCATTTTTATTGTTTTAACAGAACCAAAGAAAGGTTGAAAACATTAGACTATACAATACATTTTGGTTTATAAACAAAGTTTTATAGTGGTAAAACATTTCTAAGTGACATTCATGGTCTTATTCAAATTTTTGCTGCACTTGAGGTCTGAAGACCAGTAGTGTTCAAAAATGCAGTAATTGCATAAGGTGGACAAGTATCTCAGCTTCTATAAACAGTTCGAGAACTTAGAGCAAACATTCTGGAAGAATATCAAAGGCAACCATGATTCATAACTCTCCTGCAAACATTCCTCAATGAACAAAAAGTGATCTTTGGCATAAACAATTATGTATTAAAGGCATTAGTAATATTGCATTAATATCATTCAAGCAACTAAACAGTGATGCTAAAATAACAATAATTAAAAAAAAATCAAAGAGAAGCCTGGATGGCAGGAGCAGGATGAGGGGATGTGAGGAGCATTGAAAAGCAATACAGGAAGACTATTTAGAAAATCCCTTTAAAATAATCCCTACATATTCAGTGTTATTTACTATTAAATAGAAATTACTACATTAAAATTATGTTAAAGATCTGATATAAACCAACCAAATGCATCCAGGTTAAGGCTCTGGCACCCCTTCCTTCCTCTTCCTGTTGCAGGTAACTGCAAGAAGAGAGTACTAAGGAAAGATCCTAAGTACCAAATATTTCATAATACCCAGACACAAGGAGCAAATTCAAGACGAACACACGCCTTGTCTTGCTGAGGTCAGTTTGAGACAGTTGTATTATCAACAGTTTCACTTCCCTTTTTAGATAACAGTGCAATGAAGGGGTGGAGGGGAGAAGGTCCAAGCATTGAATAACTGTTGCAGGCAGGTAGAGGACAGCTGACTGTGCTGTGTCTCTTCCTTTGAGCTGTTAAGACTGAGAAGTTTTTCCCCAAGGACACTTCTATTCATTTGATCGTGCAACAATTCTCAGCAAATTAAGAGGGCATTATGAGGTCAGTGCTGATTTGGGCAAAAGTCTGCAAGTATTCCTTGCAAATGTAGAAACTCATTCTCAAACAAGTTTTTCTTTCTATAGGGCAATTAAATGAATGTGTATGAATATACAGCTATGAAGGCATATTCAATTACAAAGGGATAAAACATCACAAGTCTATTTTAGTAAGGGGAGGGAGTTTGATTTTATTGTTGCCATTTTGTTTGGGATTTTTTTTTAAAGACACAGTAACACTTTGTTCAATTCACTTGAAAAATAGATTTTGAGACTCCAAACTCCACAAGCAGTAAAAATAATGAGGTATGTGCAGCATTAGGAACCACCATTTACTGGTAGCGACCAGCTTACCTAAAGAGGGTTTCACATCCCTGCAGAGCTCAGGTTTCAAAAAGCTTATGCATTGGTGGAAAGAAGAGCAGTGAGGCTAAAGGTATTTTTAAATGGAGTATCTTTATCTTTTAATTTTCACCTTGAGCAGCTGGAATAACATTAGATGGAGGGAAGAGGGAAATAAGAATAATTGCATGTGCTCATTTGGTTTTCAAAAAGAAAGAGCCAGCAGCATGTGGCATTTTCTGGTCCTGGACATGCAGTTAAGTTAAGAGAACCAGGATTTTTCAGCTCAATACCTTGCTGAATTGAGCAAGGAAGGAGTTCCATGATTTAAGGTCTCCAGCCATAAGGCTCAAGCTGTCAACAGCATGCCACTAAGATCATCTGCAAAACCTTTCAGTACAGTACAAGAGTTCTGGAATGCCTACCTACAGGGGGACAGGAGGGGGACAGGGACAGCTCCAGTTTCTGTTAAAGTACTGTTGCCAGGCAAGAATCAAAAGCAAAAAAAAAAATATTTCAGACATGGAGTTCTAATCCTCAGTTTACAACTCATCTCCTGCCCCACCTTCCTTTTAATCAAAAACCCCACACCTTCCATCATTTCTGCATGATTTTAGAATAGCCCAATAAAATCCATTTGAGAAGTTGAATGTTTCTGTATCAATGATTGTCCCTAGAAAACTGCCAAGTAACCAAGTGTCCTAAATTGTCAACACAAGCTTAAAGTGAGGTCCATGTTTTATATCATCACATGGAAACTACTGGAATATACAGTGCATAAATGAAATGTGCTTCTGGGAGTACAGAATTCACTAAGAGAATCTTGAAAAGCCAAAAAAAGAAAAAAATTAAATTATAAGAACTGTCTACTGTTGGCAGCAAATTAGAGGTGTTGGATATCAAATGTGTTCCAAAGACATTTGAAATGCATTATCTTATAATTCATACCCTTAGAATGGGGCATTAGCATAAGCTAATCTTAAGCTCATGTATACAGCACCTTTTGCTGTTAATATATCTCTTCTGTTTCCAAAAAAGGCATTTTATGTTACAGAAAACAATACTAATGTGGCAAGTATTTACTGATACCATGGGGTCTTTCTGACCCAGCGAAGAGTGAATCCAGCATCTGTTCTTATCTTAATGGATGCTGCTTCAGCTTCTCTCACAGTTTCCTTCACAGACTGCATGAGGTTCTGGGCATTATGAACCAACATCTCAGTTGCCTGTCAAGAAAAAGAAGAATTTCCAATATATCAGTAAATACTATGACTGGGACAGTAGCATGTAAACCCTTTGTGCACAAAGACTCCCAGTACAAATATATTAAGTCTGTCGCCTGAAACTATGAAAATATAAATTAAATTACTGTCTCTGGGAACCAGCAAGTGTTGTCCTCACTCAAAACAAAACTTTCCTGTTCCTCACCGTGCATTTGTGCAAAATCTGAATACAACCTTAATGTCACTAAGTAGAATAACCTCTCTTGGAAGCCAAAGCTGCAGGATTTCTCCTGAAAAGATGCATTTGGAAGGTAACTGAGCTGCAGGGGACACGAGATGTTGGAAAATAAATATTTCCCCTGGAATCCACCCGAGGGCGCCCCTGCCCCTCCCAGGTCCAGCCTGCGGCGTCTGCGGCGCCCGGTCCTTCCCTCGGCTTTTTACTGCCCAAAGCAGATTACCAAGCTGTTCATCGCAAAATTGGAACACAAGCTAAAGCTAAATTGGAGCGTTTGAGCCAGAAACCAAGGTGCTGTACTAAAGTTATCTTCCCTAAACAGCTGAGGTGAGCTTCAACACCAGGTTCCCAGAACACATGTGACAGAACAGGTTGTATATTTATCCCCATAAAAGTGATCAACAATTCCGTGCTGTCATCAGTGTTTACACCTCTTACCTGTTCCGACTCTTCATCACTGATATTAGTTCTGCCCAGCATGGTAGCTTTGACAGTGGAGAGAATTTTCAGCTGTGTACTGATGGTTGGGATTCGTTCACAGACCTAAGTAACAGGGATAAAAACCACTTCATATTGTAAATTAAACCAACACATTATGCATCTGCTTTTTTTTTAAGATCAACCTTTTTATTTTCTTTTACTATTAGAAAATTAATGAGCGCAGAGGTGATCCTATAACCTTCAAGACTATCTGATAAATATCGGTAGGATATTTGAATCTTATTTTACTTGCTTTGGGAATATTTGGGGATAGAGCTGACATTTTTCCATTCTTCCTGATATCCCTCAAATGTCTGCTTGGTCAGGAATAGCATGAGATACATGTATATATATATTTGTTTGAGACTGAAAAAACTTAAGACTTTTTGCATTTCTGGTACTATTCTTTGATGCAAAGGAATGAGTGAATGAAATACAAAACAATACAGACTTAGGGTAGATCAGTATTTTTTCAAAAGTTCATTCAACATCAAATTCTAACTTTACAGAATATATATTCCTATCTACACATACACATATACATACATATATATATATATATACACACACACATTCCCATGGGATCTAAAACCACAGACCTTGACAAAACTTTACCAGCCAAGGGAAGATACCCACGATTTCCTGGCACAATTCCTGTGCTCAGTCCCACTGAAGGAGGCACGGCAAAAGCAGCATTTGAGGCACTCCCCGTTACCTGCAGGAGGTTTGTTCTGATGCGCTTGTCCGTGCACTGCTTGGCCACCTCCTTGGCCAGCCGGGTGACCTCGTCGGACGCCTTGGCGATGTCCTTGGCGCACTGGATGAGGGCGCGCTTGTTGCCGCTGCCGCCTCTGACCAGGCGCGACATCTCGGCCATGAGCAGCGCCATGCGCTTCGCCGCCGCGATGATGTCGTTGCCCTGCACGGAACAACACGGTCACTGCCGGCGGCCACCGCTCGGCGGCACCGCACGCTCGGTACGAACGCTCAAAGTTAAGGGTGGAAGAACCGCTCGTGAACACGGAAGAGGTTTCTTCAAGGAACAGGGAACATCTGTACTGACTACACATTTCTGACTTTTTTTTTTTTTCTTGACACTCAGGGGAAAAAAGCTCACTTCAAAACTGAAAAAGAAGTTGAAAAGTGTTAGTTTGTCCATGGAATGAGTTACTGCTCTGATGACTAGATATTAGGATAAAGTATGTCATTAGCACTTGAAATTCCAGATTTTCCCCCAAAAAAGACTTCTTTTAAAGTTAAAAAAAAAAAAGGCTGAACAACCTGTTAAACCATAACAATTAAGCATGAAATTTTCAGTGGCATCTGAATCTGAAGTTGTTAAAGCACCAGCTATGCTGCTAATAATGCCAAAGGATAAATAGAAGAGAATCTGACACATAAAACTTTTGTCACCAGTAATGTGGAAGTGAGATGCAACTTCTACTTTTAAAAAAGTTATTCCTTGAAAATAAATCTTTTCTTGATACAATCTGTCCCTTTAAAATAAAGGCTTCAGGAGAGAAGAACATAGATTATCAAATGATATTTCTTATATTAAAATCAAAATTTCTTATACATCAAAATTTACAGTCACAGAAATACATCTGAGAAATATTTGACACGTTAATTAATTGTGACCAAGGCAAACCCATTTCTTATACACTGTTCCAAAGAGAAACCTAGTGCAAGGGAAAGCAGACCTAGTTGATTGATTGTTAGTAGTCTGTCAGTACATTTAGTATATTTAACTTACTCCCTTTCACAGAAAGTTGTTAGTCAAAAGAGAACTATTTGGTGCTTTGAAGCATTCCTATTGTGTGGATGAAATAGTAGCAGAGTGAGTTTAAGTATTAGCTTACATGCTTTCCCTGGAATAATCCCACACATAATGACAGAAGTTCAGAGCAAGGAGTACACAGTGAGAACCAGCTGAGCCAAGGTATCCTCTACCCTGTGCAAACACTTCTGCGACTCACTATGAGCCAGTTCAAGATGATATCCCAGGCATTTTACAGATACAGTGATCCAAGCAGCTGAACTATCCCTTACCATGACCTATTAGCTAAACAGTTTGCTACTATAACCAGTTAGGATATAAATGACATAAAGCTTTTCCATGTTTTCACGTAGAAGGATCAGTGTCTAACAAGTTATCCAAACACCAGAATCTGAAAAGGATAAGAACATTTTTAAAGCCCTTTTTATTAAAACGGTTTAATATAACTATCCACATAATTAAACACACACACACATATGCACACTCCCCTAACTTTTGTTTGTTATGGGACACCAACCTTATTTTTTGCAGCATGCTATAAGTGCCCAGTCTTGCAAACATTTGTGCTTAGACAGAAGACAGGCTACGTGTGAATGTCTGAACCTCGTTAGATTTCCACTGGTTTCATATACACGGGATCTCAATTCAGCAGCTAACAGCATTCAGTGCAGTTTCTTCAGAAAAGAATTCTCTCAAGACCAGCATTTGCAATACAGCCCAGTGCAAGCCAGCAGTCAGGCAGTCTCTTCCATAAACACTGCCATACAAAGCCATTCCTTGTTGGAAGGGATGTTAATTGACGGCATCAATTGAGGCCAAGCACAATAGACACCTTAAATGACTTCTTGAACTCTGTAACTCTGCGTATCCGGAAGTCATTAGGAAACCATTAACCATGGCTTCCAGGTAGCCCACGGGAATGGAAGAAGGAACCGAAGGGGAGGGAGACAATCCCTATTACAATTTGAAAACTGCCATAACAAAGAAGACCAGGCAGATGCAAAGGGAAAGGAAGTCTTTGAATATTAATAAGTGACCCCAATCAAGCTTCAATCCGGCACTGACAAACATCTAGCAAACTGGTGAAGCCACTCTCAGTCCTTAAAATGAAGTGCAGACACACTTATTCATTCAGGATGGCGGGGCCCCGCAGGGGTCAGGAGTGATGCAAATGTGTCAGCGTTCCAAGTGGCCGGATGCGCGCGGATCAGTCCCCGGGGACTCAGGAGTACCTTACTAGACCACTTGGTTGCTTCCCGATGTAGAGACTGAGCAGCAGCCAGAATGGGCTGGTTAACGGGCTGATTGGTTGGCATTAACAGCAGCTCAGGCTCGTAATCATCTTCAGTGTCATAGGGGAGAGTGAATTCAACATCTGCATCATCCTCCTCATCTATATCTACACCAGCCTCAGCCGCTTCATTAATCACAGTCACATCAGGCTTTGCAGGTGGCAGCAAGGGTGGAGAAACAGGGGACAGTTAGTACAAGAAGCAGAATTTGGTAGAAGAGCACAAACTGAGCAGTTTTAGTGACAAAAACATCCTCCTTGGCCTCTCAGGATCTGACAAGGCAGTTCTAGGATCAGGTCAAGGGGAGGAGGGGAAGGAATAAAAGATTAGAAGAAAGAAACAAACAGTTCACCTGTGAACCAAAGTTATCAAAAATATTAAGAAGTTACAATTCAAATGTGCAGCAACATTTTCCATCTGAGCACTCAGCTTCTGCAGACAGAGGCTGACCAACAGAACATTTTGCTAGCAGGTCAACAATGAAATGAATGGCTTTTCTGTCTCAATGGGAGCCGTTCTGACTGCCCAGGAGCACGCACAGCAGCTGATGACTGCGGCAATTGTGCAGATACAAAGCTTTGTATGGAAGCCCATTCATATGTGTGATAAGAGCAGATAGCAGCAGGAGCACTGAAAAGCCACTGACACTGCTTGCTGTAGAGTAAAAAAACAGAGGTGGGATGGAAGTGAGTACTGAGGTACCACACAGAACATGTAAAAGAGCAACACAGGGTTGGAAAAAGAAGAGGTGATGTTGAATGCCATGAATACTGTGAATAGGACAGTTCCTAAAGAAGACTGAAACGAAATTAATTAAAAAAGAGTATTACGAAGCATATGATACTGTTTTGCCACGAGAAGTTGTATCCATTACCTTCAAAAAAAAGAAAGGGGAGTTCAAACAAATAAATTGTGTTAGAGAAGTTCTCAAGGAAGAGGTAAGAGGTATAACAATATAGGCATTTTTAAGACAGCAATACTTCAATACAGAAATAGTCTACAAGTTTATTAACTGGATTTCCTCAACTAAAGCCAAGTGCAATAGAAGTAAAGGTACCCTAACCAAAAACTGTGCATTTGCAACTGTGTGTGGCTTAAGATACAGCCTTTTCTAGAAAAATAACCCATCTTTGTCGTCAACAACAAACCGTAATTTTGAAAATTCTAACACTTGTAAGGCCAAGTCAACTCACCTTCAAAGGCAGCTTTTATTTAAGTCTTAATCTAATGAAAAGTATCCAAATATCCCTCATTTTCTGATTTATCCAAATGAGGGGGAAGCCATTGACACTAAATCAGAGATTGTTCAGCTAGTATTCCATGAGAAAAACGGAGTACATGAAAGCCCAGAAGCCACTCAATGAAGAGCAGCTTTTGTAAAGGAGATAAACCAGATTTTCATTCTTAGAAGAATGAATAACGTTATCAATATTTTTTAAAGACTAAGTACTTGTTCACTCACCCCCACACACACTTTACTACAGGTAAAGTACCAGGAGACTAAAGGGACCAGCAAAAAGGCAGAAGATGGTTGACACACAGTCTGTTGGGACTTCATATAAGCAAGACCTTATAGTCGTGTTTTTCCAGGTCTAAGCCCATATTCCTCAGTAGCACTGCCCATCAATCCTTCTTCCAACCCATCAGGTGAGTTCAGAGAGTACAAGTGTTTTTAAAACTTCTTTCCCCCAAAAAAGACTGAGAATAACTGAGCTCCTATTGCTAAAATGATACTGCTAAAAAAGAATTAGAAGGACAATTGCCAGGCTACCTTACTGGTTTGTTAGTCTCAAATTAAAGAAACAGAAATGAATGCAGTGTTTTATAATCTCAAGTCACTGAGCCTGGAGGTCTTTAATAATCAGCAAGGAGTTTTAAGGTCTGCTCCTTAGCTGTGCACTATTTAACTGAGAATGCATATAGTATATATATGGTAAAAGCATTTTATTACCTACCCTGTATTGTTAAGTTACCACTTCTGGGATTCCAACTTCAAAACACTTTTAGGAAACCAAAATTAAGGCTTTTAGCCTCAAAATTACCTTCTGAGATCACTAATACATTCCAGTACTGTCCCTTTAGTAATATAAAAACGTGCTTGGTATATCCAGAAGTATGGGGAAAACAGAGCTTTGGATTTTGGATAAGAGACACCCAAACAGATTTGCAGAAACTTTTGTATTTTATCTGTGCTTCCAAAATGGATGTTCCTTTAGCCCAAAGCACTGAAGTTGATTCTGTAAGCTATTCAAGTTTATCATCTCCTTACTCACCACCTAATTTAGTGCAGAGAAAGGGTGAGATTATAAAAGCCAAACTCTGACCCTTAAATTTACACTTGCAGAAGCCTAAATCTCTGAAGTTCTTACTCAGCATTCAGCTTCTGCCAGAGGAAAAATGTAGCTCTTGGGGGAAGGAGTGAGAAAAGAGAAAAGCAAAACAAAGTGATATTAGCATTTATGAGACCGACAAAATCACACTTCATCATAGCACTGAAATGGAATGGAAATTCAGGATTTCAGCCTTAATAGCAAATGTGAGTCACTCCAAAAAAAGAATGAGACCAGACCACCTATATCTGGTCATTCTTCCCATCATAAATGCATCAGATTAACTGCAAAGTACCTTGCAGCTTCTTCCAGAATTAAGCAAATCAGGTCATGATTCCTGCAGCTGGCATCAGCAACATCCATATGGACTTTTCCATACAGACTTTTCAAAGCCACTTTAATACAGCAATCAGCTTGTCAGCCTGCACAAGCATAAGTACTAGTGACTCCCTAGGCAATACCAGCACCAAGGATCACAAACAGCTTAGCACACAGAGCATATTTGTGTTCCCAGGGGTATGTTAATAAACCAGTCTAGCAATTCTAAGTATTGTTGACCCTAGTTCACTCTGATCTTGAAAGTGTTTTTAATTCCTCCTACAGGAGATTTTTTTTCTCTTTAGCCTGTGAAAGACACTGTCATAAGATGAAACACACTGATCCTGAAAATAAAATTAAAAGAGAATCCTTTTAGCACAAAACAGTTATAACAATTTCTTACCTTGCTAGACCATTTCCGGGCTTCATCATGCAACTGTCTAGCAGCCATCATCATGGGCTGATTGATTGCTTCTCCTGCCTTTTGCTCTGGGAACTCTTCATCCTTTTCCTCAGGTGGTGGTGGTCTGGGTGGGGGAACCTCACCCTCGGGCAGGGGTGGTTTTGGAGGAGCAAGCTCATCAGTCAGCTGAGGAAGGCAAACATCTGATTGAGTGCAATGAAAACAGAGCAAAGACTGAGTAAACGATGGTGTCATGGCAAGACATGACTGTATGTATCTTTTCCCAGTTTTTCAAGTGCTTCCTGTTAAAGAAATACCATGTTTTAATCTTTCCTTTTGAATGCTGGATTGATATTATTTTACACTTGAGGCTACTTGTATGCATAGCTGGCCAAACAATACCTTTTATTTCTGAGGAATAATAATAATGCACTTAAGTCATTTCAGTGTAATCCACACGTCAATGACAACTGCCTATTTTACTACAAACTACCTACACTTACATGAAGGTGCTCAAGGTCAGGAGGAGGAGGAGGAAAATCTGGTTCCTGAGGCTGGAAGGCTTCTCTGACTTTGGCCACAGCTCCCAGAATTTTGTATCCAGAATCCAAGAAACTCTTCTGCAAACCTGAAGAGGAATTTCATTATCAGTTTAATACCAATTTAATAGAATTTGGTAACATTGAGAACACTACCCCCAAAAATTACTTCTATAATGTACTGTGCCAAGTACAGTTATATGTGTGTTTAAAAACTACCAAATCGTTTACAGCAGACTTGCATGCTTGAAATGTTAGTGTCATATGCAACATGCATACAATAAAGCCTTGGCTGAGTAATAATCACTATCACTAGCCAAAGTAATTCCCCGAACAACTTTTAGAATCAAAAAACTATGTAATATTTTCTTATATAAAGTACTATTACTTAAAACCAGTAACAAATGCTTCTAATTAAGAAGAAATGCTGTATCATACTAAAATGCTGAATCCTTTTCCCTTGAATATGCCAAAGGCCTTTGATTGCATTTTAGAACAGCAGGATGCAGCAGTTAATAGTGTGAGCTTGATTTCATCATTCTGAGATGTAAGTGCACACCATATTTACATAAAAGGAGATACAGAGCTGTATAAGAAAAAATGAGCACTACTTCACATCATCTCAGTCAATAAAAGGCACATTTTAAATTAGCTGAGTCCTTACCAGGATCAGAAATGTTGCCTGCCACAGCTTTAGCATCCATTACCATGGGTGATATAGTTTTGCTCAGCTCATCAGAGGCTGCTTTAACAGCCTCCCGAAATTTCGGGTCTTCGGAATTTTCCACCTCGCGTTTTGCGACCAGCAGGATGCGGTTTGCCCGCCTGGCAATGCTGGTGGCACCAGCTACCAGCATCTGAGGTTGCATGTTGGCCATGGCAACTTTACATTTGTCCAGGTCCTTCTTAATGGCCTCTTCTGACGCATCCAACAGAGATTTAGTATCAATGGCTTCATCCACCAACCCTAGAATAATAAAAGTTAAATACATTAATATTCTGGTTTCATCTGTAGAAAGGAATATTTGGTATTCCAGAGATAATTCAAAACCAGAAAAGTATTTTAGAACTGGGGTGTGGGGAAGAACAGAAGAGGGCATGGAAATCAGACCAAAGCACTACTGCAGTTTGGCTTCTGATTCTGTTGGACCTGTTGACAATCACCATGGTGAAGCTCTTACTCCTCTACCATGGAATGTAGTTTCAGTCAAGAGCTGGCTTACACAGTATATGCAGAGATTCTTTTTCCACACCGAATTTCTTTAAGCATATTCAGTACTTTTTGTACTCTCCTATTCATTCCAAAGGAAATATCCCCTTGGGTGTGCTTTTTACATGGGGTGATTCATAATGACAAGGCAGTGAGATTTTAAATACCCAGGATTTAATTACTGGGATGAAGGAGGAGATAGGACACAGTCAGCTGCTCAGCAGGTCAGTGAAAAGGATCTCCTCTTGGGAAGGGCTGAAACATTTCAGTGCCTCAGCAGGATCAGTAGCTTTGTCTTAATCTGTGCTCACTGAGCTGTTACAATATTTCCAACATGCTTTCTTTCCTTCAGTTAATTATCTGTCCTATTTCAACATGCCGAGATTGTACAGAAGAAAACCTCAAGTTGTCAAGTGATATACTGCTAGACTAGCAAGTGCAATAAAAAAAGATGGTATTTTGATTTTCCCAAAAAAGAACTAAAGCAGGATTTGCCCTTCTACAGCTCAGTATTTACAGATAAGAAGCCAGCCATTTTGTATATCCTGTAGCATATACGTATTCCCGGAGTCAGAAAGCACATTCCCACTTCTCTTGATTTATTTATAATCAGTAATCAGTCATTATTCTTTGCATGCTTCATCAATCTAAACAGAATGGAGAAAAATCTATACAAGCTAGTTAGCCACAGGTAGGATCTTCAACAGAAATTCCTACTTTACCTGTCATTTTTTCTACATTATCAATCCATTGGTTTTTCATGGTCTCAAAGTGTTCATAAGCAGCTTGATTTCCAGGATTTCTCAGGAGGATACGAGCTGCTGATACTACCTGCCAACAGATGACATTTTTAATAATCAGCACACATCAACATTATGCACATTCTTGAAAATGCATTTGTTTTTCCAGGACTGGATGTGTAGCTCCACATTTGAAAACCTAGTTCATTAGTTCTAGTGCAACATCTAGCTCCTTGAAGATCTACTATTCTTCTGAAATTAGCTACCACAAATACTTTTTTTCTGGAACTTCAATTACATATTAATTTATCTTATGAACAAATCTTGAAAGCACTAAAGTACAATACTTATTACACTACCAACATTTAGGTAGAAGTTTATTTTGGAAAAAAAAAGGATCATTTTTTCAACTTACATGTTTTACTAAGCCTCAAAGTCATTTTGTTTCAAGTATAAGTCACAGACATTTCTGTCATGGAGTTGAAGAATAAAACATGTCATTTGATCATTTTGTTCTACTTAGTATTATGTATAGAAATATTTGCCATTTCCCTTTTAAGAATGTCAGCACTATATGCTCCTTGTTGGTACAAACAACTTTCTTTGAGAACAGAAGCATAAGGAAAATTCCCCAGAAGTCATCCCCAGCCCTTTTAACAGCCCCTCAAACCCAGCAAGCACCTGTGGGGTGAGTTCTCTTGCTGATTTCACTGTTGCCTGAATGCCCTCCACAGTAGTTTTATTAGCAGTTCCAACTGCAGCTGCTTTTTCTGCTGTAGCTCCCAGTTTAGCAGCATGGTTTTCAAAGTTTGCTGCTCTTTCATCAAACACCTAGTTGTCAGAAGAGAAAAAAAAATTTAAAAAGCCCTAGCTTCCTTAACAGAATACACAATTTCTTCAGAAATTGTCAGAATGTCTCTGACACCTTGTGACCTTCATCAGAAGGTGTCAGAGACACCTTTGTAACATCCCCACCTAACTCATCCTGAGAGGATCCAAAAGGACACAAAAGCTTTGAAGGCATTTGGTTTTATTAATCTTTACATTCCCAGACTTGCTTCTTTACTAACTCAATGGGACAACTAAGGAGATGTATACATACTTTATAGCTACAAGGTGTGAAGTTCAGTAATTCCTGATGACTACTGCTGCAAGAAATATCTGCATTAAAACTATTTTAGCTCAGAGGTTCATCTTCAAACCCATAATACAAAAGTAACTATATTTGAAAGATAAATAAGGGGGTTTACACTAAAAATTCACACTGGAAAAACACTCCCTCTTTTTACAGTCCTTAGATATTCAAGGAACAGAATATTTGGACAAAAAGCTATCCTGCCATAAAGCTGAATTCTCCAAGGCCTTGGGAATTATTCTGATCATGCAGCCAAAAGCCAAAATAGCCAAAAAGAAATGCCAGACACTGCATTTTGGGTACTTCATGTGCAGCCAGTGGCTTCCAAGAACAGGAAACAATATCCAGCAGGAAAACAGGTTTAATCTGTTGATTGATTCTGGCGTGAATTTGACTATTGAAATCAGCTTGTGTAATGCTGAGATATAAAAATCCACCAACTAGAGTGTTAGGGAGTTTTGCACAAGAATTTTGTAGCCTGCTGAAGGCAATGTGGTACCTACAACATAGGGGGACATTTTTGCCATTTACTGAAGTCAGGAACAAGACTGTTTCCAGGGTTGTACAATTCAGTCTCCAGGAGTCTGGAGAGGTTTGCATAGTAATCATTATGTTGTCAGAATTAATAAGCATGTATCACAAACTTGAGAAAAAAATACCAATTCATTTTTCAGAACATTGATTTATTTTTCAAAATACTAATTCAATTAAAATTAAACAATAACTGAAGCTTTACATGGAAAGAAAAGACCACCTGGGTATACTTGCCTCATCTCTGTTGGGAGCATCAGAGGGAGCAGTGGCTGCTACTGCTAACAATTTAATAGGAGTTGTGGTGTCACTAAAAACATCAGAAACTTCCTGGGTCATTGCTTCTTGCATTCGTGTTTTAAGATCCTTAAAAAAAGTAGAAAATGATTAGCATATGATAGAGGGATATAAAGTTATAAAGATTCAATTCCCATAAAACCTTCTCTTGCAAAAAAGGTCTGTTCCAATGGCAGACATTAAGATAAAATTAACTTAAAAGTATGATAAAATAATCACCTTTTACATAATTTGAAATATACAGAGCTTACATACGACTCCTTGAAGCAGCATTAGAAGCTATGAACAGCATGATTTGAGACCTTGCCCCTCAAATTCACAGTGCTAGCATACTATCTTCTTTTGGGAGAGACTTAAATTTTCCTTCTAAACTGTTCATTTGAAATTAACCCCTTATGGCATGATAACAAAGCCTTTCTAGAAAGTCTGCTTTAAGTCAGCTAAACCAACAGGTCTGTAGCCACACTTCTGTTTTCACAGATGCCTCACACACAGAAGGCTTGCTCAGAGGAGTGAAGGAGAGCAGGTCCTTACCTTCAGCGAGTCCTGGAGCTGAGCAGCAATGGCCCTGGCCTGGGGGGACTCTCCCTCCCCTCGGGCAGCCAGCTCAGCCAGCTGTGCAGAGAGCTGGTCCACGCGGTCACACTTGGCCAGCAGGTCCTGCCGGTAGGGGCCCATCATGACGTTGGCCAAACGCCGGCCTTCGGCAACCAGCCCGCGGATGGCGGCCTGGCCTGCAGGGGACAGGGCACAGCACTCACTGCCAGCCCCGGGGTGCTGCACACACATGGGCACACATCCAGTCCCCGGGCTCTTAACAACACTTGCCCAGGCGGCAGGAAAGGTCTTGTGCAGTTCATCACTGAATAATTACAGTTCAAAACCACAGAGGAATTCAACTGTCTCCAGTTTCTTTTTGCTTGAGAAACTCTGGCTAGAGATACATTCTTTTTAACTAGAGTGGTTTGACAAAAATTAACCATGGCAGCTGTCAGGTATTTCCAAACAACTAATCTGTTGACTCCAACAGAAAGCACTTGTAAATTTCAAATACTGCAATTCATCCTCACATCATTAGCAGATGAAGAGCAAGAGATGAAGAAAAGACAAGTAGAAAACATAACTTAAAAAGCCAAATGCCCTCTCCCAGAATTCCAGAAGTCATAAGTAAGAAGTGCCAAGTAGTCTGGGTTGGAAGGGTCAGTGGGGATAAGGAACACCTTACAAAGCCTCCACAGTGTGTCAAAAGCTTTTCTGTAAAAAAAATTATTTTTAGCATGGGTAATTTCCTTCATTCACTTCCAGATGCTTCCTGCTCATTCACAGGAATGTAATTCTCTGTTCTTTCAATAATACAATAGCAGTATTCTTTAAAAAAAACTCATCATGTATTAAGTCTATCAAAGAAAAGAATAATTTTAAGCTAATGCTAACCCACAAGTAATCCAAGTTTGTGATGAAGCTTAAAATTACTTAAGAAGTTGTCACAGCACCAGACTAACCAAGAATCATTCAGCACTACTGCCATCTTTTACATTCTTAATTTACTTTTCTTATGAGTATCCTGCCAAGTGCCAGCAACTCCTGAACTAGTTATATGCTCATCAAGAGCATACTGGGATTATCAGATCCCCTTTCTCTTTAATAATTAGCATTCTCCTCAGATAACCCAGAAACCATACAAGAAGCAATACTTTTAGTTCTGGTTTATGAGGGGTTCTGTTCTCTGAAGGACTTAATTACTCAATTTGCTGGAGTAGGTATAAATTCAAATTCGAGATATCATATTTGCATAATAAGAAAAACATGGAGCAATCTTAAGTTTGTCTTCTCTACAGCACATGTACTTCCATTCTTCAGGAAACACAAAGAGAATCATAGGCCAGCTTAATTCTGTAATTGCAGTCAGGACTTAGCTATAAATCTTCAAGTCTCTGCACCAGTGAAGATTCAATGCATCCTCAGCATCTCAGGTGCAGTAATTTCCACCACAAAAATTAGTAACAGGTTTAATTCTAGAACTGGGGAGAAGATCACAGAGAAACACTTACCTACTCCCCGATCAGCAACTGTAGGATTGTCTATCCACCTTTGAGCTTGCTCAATCTTGCCCTCCAAATGGACAGCTGCTTTAACTGGCCTTGTATTTGCTACAGCCCTGTTTGTTTTGGACTGTAAATTCTGAAGTGATGTAGCTATTTGCTTAGCCAAAGCACGGGCCTCAGGAGAGTCACCTTTCCCGCTAAGGATTTAAAAAAAAAAAGCACAGTCATGTAAAGATCATTTACAGATTATCTCAAATTCAGCAGGAAGATACAGTAAAAGGTACTTGG
This sequence comes from Trochalopteron elliotii, assembly GCA_024734555.1. NCBI lineage: Eukaryota > Metazoa > Chordata > Aves > Passeriformes > Leiothrichidae > Trochalopteron > Trochalopteron elliotii. The sequence continues at coordinate 9,433,823 of JANPWX010000054.1, forward strand.
TATTTTTAAATAAGGATGAATTTGACACTTGGGTTGAGACTCTGAGGAGCAATTCTCTGCTGTGGTACCTGGACATTACATATGTTCAGCACAGCACTGAGAAGGAGAAAGGCACAGTACTGTCATTGCCAGTACTGCTGTAAGAATTGATTTCCCATTTCCATGGCTGTCTTATGAGCAACTGCAATCATGCCAGATTACAAGCAGAAGAGTAAGCAGCCACAGAACAAAGGCTATATATAAACTTGACAAAAGGTAGCACATTAAGACTTACTGCAGCTAAAGCTCAATAAAAACGTGATTAAAGCATCTGACTAATGAAGCAAGGAATAGATTTATCGCTATATTGCAACTAGCCTGAGGTGAAGATCACACTTTGCACAATAACTGTTTCTCCTCTCCTATTCTCAAGCAGCCTCTTTGCAAAACTGATATGAAATATAATTCCTGAAAGTCTTATCTTTTGTATAGTTTGCAGTTACAGCTTAGAACACTGACAGCGATGGAAGTGGTAGATATTCCACCTTGATGTTTAGTAAACTTAGCAAAAACCAGTGATGACACCCATCTGCGTAAACAAACTTATATCTCCCATTACACCTTGTTGTTTTGACAGTACAAATGAGCTCTTTTGGCTTCAGTTTCCTTCTCAAATGTTCCATAGGCAGGAGAAAGACAATACTTCTGTGTAATGCCTCTCTGGTTACCTTTTTTTTAAAGGAAGCTAGTTCAAGCCAGGCTTTGAGATAGAAATCAATAGGCTGAAAAACTAAAACGGGTTTATTTTAATCATGAATATTCTGATCTTTCTCAGTGAACTGCACATGAAAATAAATTAATTCAAAAACACATTGAAGTAACTTAATGGTGCTAAAACAAATACGTACTGTCGCCGCAGGTCTGACAGCTTGGCTGTCAAAGCAGAGATTTCCCCCAAGGAACGAAGGATATCATCTCTTTCTTTAGGTTCCTCACAGAGTTCTGCAACTTTCCTTGCTTCAGCCATAATTCCCCGAATATGCTCTTCTCCTTCACTGCCCCCATTAGGATCTGCCAGCCAATTCTTAATAGAAAGAAGTTGTGTACAAGTGAAGACAAAGTAATGTTTATTCTATATATGCTTAATACCAATACAGCTTTCAAAACTTTTTATTTCACAGAAAATACTTCTCAAAAGCAATTTCTGGTTTTTAGATACCACGAAATTATTCTATTGCCTCATATTTTTTCTGTTTTGAGAAAAAAAAAGTCAAACTAGATAAAATCTAAGATTTTTCTTAGTTGAAGCAAGAATCCTCTCTATGTTCTTCCTATCAAGTAACTGTGGTTTTTTGGAAACAACTACAGTAGTTCAGTAAAACAGCACTAACAGTAGCAATGTAATCACATTCTGAAGGATTTATTAATCACTGGTGGTACCTGAGCAGCATCAATCTTCTTAGCAATTGCCTGCTTGGAGTTGGTCATGGCCTCCAGCTTGCGGGCAGCATTCTCCACCTTGGCAGTGAGCAAGTCCAGACCCTGGGACACCTGCTGGGCTTTCTGCATTGCCATGGGTGTAGCACCCTGGCCTCTGCCCCAAACAAAAAGAGCACCATGGAATCAGTTCAGGACTGACAAAAGCTATTTTTCTAGTGAAGAGGCAACAAAACCTGTTTATGAGTATTTACAGCAATTATTGCAAGAGATATAGTATTTAATCAGATTTTATTTCCTCCTTCTCAAGGAAACAAAAAATAACTGAGGAACAGAAGAGGAGATAAAAACTAAGAGCATATGTTCCCTATTCCAGAATGTGACATTTAGCATTCCCAGAAGAACAAACATTTTTTATGTGTCAAAAAGTAAAACTATTTAAGGATGCAGCTCCATTAAAGTACCCAGGACAAAGCCTCTTCTCTCCTCATTTACAGACTGTGGCAGAATCAGAATCTGCAGGAGTTAAAGCCTCACCATGTCTAAGTGAGGACAGCAAGTCAATAAAAAAATAAATATGAAAATAAAGTGTCTTAGTTGCCTCAATCATGTGACACACAAAGTTCAGAACTTGCCAATGAAAGATAAACAACCACCACATGTGATCTAACATCCCAAAAACCACCTAAAAAGTAGAATATCCATGTATATTACAGTAATTGGGGTATATCCTATTTGGAGAACAGACATAACAGGAGAGTTTAAAATTTCCTTTCTGCCAAAATTTGGAGGAAGGTTGTATGTTAGACAGCAAGCAAACTCAGAATTATCTACTTGAGCAATTCTGATTATCATATTATATAATTAACATTTCTCTTACTGAAATATATTATTCTTACCAGAAAAGAAGAGATTGAAGTAAAAAAGATAAAATACAGTTCTGGCCTGCTTTTCTACAGGTTAGCAAGTGACAACTGCAAGAAAATCATTTTAATAGCACTTGGGAAGTGCCATCCCAAGTAAGAGCTTTACCTAGCCCGGAGGTCAGCCAGCTGATCAGTCATTTGCCCCAGGGTTTTGCACGTGCCCAGGATCTCTCTGCGCTCTTTGCCTGCACACAGCTCTCCTGCCTTGCCAGCTTCATCAAGGATCTGCCTTATGGCCTGTTCACCAGCATCCCCTGAGACACAGGGCCAGTCAGTACAACAAACAACCAGAAAAGTACTGATATCATGTCAAGTGAACTGCATTAGGTTCAGTCATGAAGGTACATTCATCAAAAATGGAGATACACACCAAAAAATTCACATCCAACTTTTACAACTGTATTAGTTTGGCCTTCAGTTCAGAGGAAGTACATCTGATAAGGTCTTTCAACATCCAAATGGACCAGGCCTCTATGGAGTTTTATTACCATTAAAGATACATACAAAGGTAAACAAACCCCTTATATAAGTAAAAGTGATTGCAATTAAGCGTTTTTATGGCCGATTTTTATACTAAAAATTTTATGTCAAGATTGAAAGAAAAACACTTAAAGAGATTCTGTTAGGGAAATCTCAAGTTATAAAAATTTGAAAGTATAAAAGAAGGGATTTTAAATATTAGCCATGGCTGCAATTAAGTATTGTTCAATTCATAAGTCTTTGGTTTTACTGCTGGAATGCAAATTAACAGCATGTATGTTCCATAGAAAATGTATCTTTTAGACCACTGAGAAGCAGCCAAGCTTTCTAAGTCATTAGACACGACTTGTTCAATTCCCAGTATCTAAAGAAAGGAATAATTACAGGCTCCTTCAGAATGATCCACTACGTAAGGCTTATTAATGCTTAAAGGCCACTTTGTCTTAAACAACAGAAACAATAATACCTTCAAAAATCGAAATACTTTATGCTGTTGTTTGTGTTTAAATATTACCTGGAGGTGCATTTGGATCTCTCAGCCAACCTTTTGCCTGATTCATCTTTGAATCTATTAAGGCTAAAGCTCTCTTCATGGCTTCAGTGTCCTTCACAAAAGAGAAACCAGCAAAATTATTCTCAAAACATAAAAGAAAAAATAAAAATCAAAGCACAAGTAATCAACACAATCAAAGCTGACAAAAGTTCTATAAAGCAGAGGCTACTTATAAAAACACATTCGTATAAGCAGCTCAAAACCCATTTTCAAACTAGCAGGTCATAATTGCTTCTTTCCAGTTAGAACAGACATTTTCATGTCACTCAAAATGCAAAACTTATGCATGCAATTTTAGTGGTTTCTCTATTTCTTTATTTACTAGTGCTTTAATTTCTAAAGCTGGAGCTCTAATAAGCACACATGTTGGAGTTAGTTCCATTTTACATCAGGGCACATAGAAGAGTTGTGAAGTAATTGGAGTATCCATATCTGGAAATTGGCCAGTGAATTTTACTACTTACTTCAGTGTAAGAGCCTGCACATCTGCATTTCTCACCTGCTCTGCTGCCTAAAGTTAAGCAGTTACTGTTTACAGAAAAGTAAGACTACCAGCTAATTTCTGAAAGTCTCAGATATGGAGTTGAATGTTTTTGAAGATAAATACATGTATTTACATGTGGTTGTTTAAAACTCTGAAGTCCTCCACCAGAAGCACCAAAGAAGCTGTTTCTTGCACTGTGATGCCACTACTATCCAACACCTCTGGCTGCAGGGGAAACAACCTCCCAGTTCTGATTTCTCTGGACACTCTGTACACTGCTCATGTGCCATGCCTCCACTAGAGGCCACAAGTTTTCCATCTTACATAAATGGAAGGACTGAAAACAGTAACAAGTACCTAAGTAAGAAGTTGTGGAAAGGCCAAAACAGCTTTTTACCACACATATCATGGAAATTATTTGAAATGTATCTAATATCCCATGATTGGTATAGAGATGACAAAAAGAAGCCTGGCTCTCTCATAGCTTCTGAATCAGACTGCCCATGTCCACTGCTTTTGAAGAGGAACCTACTACCATCATTGATCAGTATCTTGCTATAGCATGTCCTCTACTGACAACACTAAAGAAATTTTTGAGGAGTTGCTCATTCTGCATGCTTAGTTTTAAAAATACAATACTGAATATTCTGGCATTTTTATTCAGGCATGTTGGTCTGTTAGCTACTCTTAAGGTGCTATAATATAATTCAGCAATCAATTTCCTAAAATGTCATGTGATACAGCTGAATATTTTTAAAGGTTCTTAAAACACAACCTGAGAGAGAGCACCAAAAGCAGAATTATTTTCACCCGGATCACTGGGTCTCAAATCTAGAAGCCGGGTCTTCAAACTTAGTTGGGATCTATTTGAAAAAAACTCCAAAAGGTAGGATATGCAGCTAGGGGTGGGAGATGGGCACATTATTTTAAATGTCATCTTCTCTATAGCTCAAGAATTGTGTGTTCAATGTACGATAAGACACAAGCAAATATTAATTGAATATTCAAATATATAGGCATCAGCATATATAAATCTTACTAGCTATGAAGGTAAGTATTATTGTTTTCTGCTGTTTATATCAGGCCGAAGCCACTTTAATTTGAAATGAATGGTCAGTGTCACAGGCCTGTCTACCCAGAAATAATTTGAAGCAAGGAACCAACTGAATTTTTTTAAAGGCAACAGATGTTTCTTATTGTGTCAATGAGATGACAGGAGTGGGAGGAGAAAAGGAGTGTTGGGAAAACTCTGTTTGCCCCTCTCTTTTTACTCTCACAAGCTTTTGTGTTGTCTCAGCTGCCTGCAGAGTTGCAGTTTCAGCAGAATTACGTTAAAGCCTCTGAATCTAAAGTCTAATATCTGAGGAAAAAATCATGGGTGTTCCAGCTTTTACACTCACAATTTTGTAATTGCCAGCACTGCCCCAGCAGCAACAGGATCCATCTGCCCTGTCATATGAAGTTACATAACTGGATGGCTCTGCAGGGTGAGTCTTGCTATCTATCCTGTGTTCCTCTGCACTCACATTGGCAAAATACTGTTCCCTTTTCCCATTTAAAAAAAAAATCTGGTGAAATCCCAGCATAGCAGTTCAAGTATTTCAAGACAACTGCCCTTAAAGCACCAATTTCCCATCTACACAGGCCAAGGAATCCCCTCCAGCTACAGCCTGATAAGGACTTCTCACTGCAGTGAGCTGAGTAATGCAATAGAAAACTAGAATACATCCTTAACTAGGTTTGTTGGTACAGCACTTCTGTGTCTGCCAGAGCCGTGTCTGGTGTCAGATACTTGGCAAGCAACAAAGGTGTAGCCACACTGAAAGGTCTGGACTTACCAACCAATTCAGGCTACTAAAAAAGAAGGAAGACAAAAGCAGAAACATTCAATCTAAGAAAACACAGCTACTTGCTCAAGGTCTCACTGCCTCAAAGTGTCTTCATAGTCCTGATTTCTGTAGCTGTTTACATACCTTATTCTTCCCCTAAACAGCTAAATATATTTAAAATTCAACTCTTTGGGATTTGCCAACAGAATATTAGTTGCAAGCATGATTTTTTAAAAAAATTCTACTGCTTGTCTGCAAAAAAAATTTATGCAGTTTTATCAGCAAAAATTGATTCTTTCCCCCCTCTCTCTGCCAACAGTTCCCCTGTTGCCAAAATGAATTCTATTAACAAAATCAGCACTATTACATTTTCAGAAGAGACAAACAATTTCAGTTAATCAAGTTAAACAACTAGGGAAATGCTGTCTGAAGAGAAAAGAACAAGCTGGATTTTTTCCAAACCAATTCCTAAAGCAAATATTATTTAAGACACTTCTAGGCATCATTTCTGCCACTACCAAGAATTTTGAGCTTATTCAGGGAGCAGGTAGTATTGGCTCTGCTATGCAAAAGAACGAAGTAAATTCTACACAATTCCTTGCTGGATGTAAAACAACTTCTGACTCAATAAAGTGGTCTAGTCTAAGGATATCTGCATTTCATGACCAAAGAAGGCAATGTTGGAGGAAATAGGCAAAGCCAGTGTTCTGGCAAGATAGCTTAGTCACCATTCAGGGCTCAATCCTGCAAGATATCAGATACTTCTCAGCTTCTTACAACTGTTAACTCCCTCCAATTCCATGGAAATGAAACATGCTTGAATTGAGTATTACCTCAAATTCCTTTTAAAATAAACACTAATAATATACAAGAGAAAATTAAATTCCTCTGTAGAACTAAAAATTCAAGGAAAAAAGTTCAAAGCTATGAATGAGAACATAAATACAACTCTTTCCCTTAAGATTTTGTCCAAGAATAGTATTTCAATTCTAAAGCACCATACTATTTTTAAAATCCAGTGTAAGCAGAGATTATTGCAATCCAGTAATAGCAATGTCCAGGGTCCAGAAAGACCAACAAAATAGTTTACACCTACAGCTACAACTCCTACAAAACCTACAACTTTGGCTCCATACCTTGTTCATTCTCCACTATCTCTAGACAGGTTGTGGTAACTCAGGGTATAAATGCCTCAAGATAGAATAATAAACATAAAGTCCAACATCAGCAATAGCATGTATTACACAGATAAAAATTCAAGGCTGGGCATCCCCAAACACTTTATTCCAGAAAAGGATGGGGAAAATCTTTCCTTTGACCACCAGACACAAAACGCATGCAGCAGTGACCTCAACTACAACTCCTTCATCTCACAGCCCCCTCACCTCCCTCCCAGCAAAATAGTTAGTTAATTGTTAGATATGTGTGCATATACAAGAATAGGTCTGTAATATGTGGCTATTAGCAAACTAGTTTCTGCTTCTTCATCCCACTGCATTTTTCAATTCAAATACTTTGTCATCACTGTCTGATTAATGCCCAGTGCTACAGTTCCAAATCATCAGCACGTCTTTATTCAAAAACAAAATACAATTTAAAAGTTCTCAGTTCAGAACGGAATGATACTTTGACTATACTAATTCACACAATATATATATGCATTAAGCATAATGACCAGTATTTTCCATTAAGAAATACTGTTAATATACCAACTGTTTCCTTAATTAAATCTTTTATTGATCTGCCTCACCAGCAATATGAATAAGAACTTCCTAAGCTTAAATTGTCAACTTTTTGCAATAGACATTCTTCTTTACCACAAAAATTTCCAAATCTGTTGTGTCAAATAAAATTGTATTCATATTTCATAATGTAGAGGAAAGCTTGAATCCAAAAATAAAACTGAACCGAAAAAGTATCCATACAAGACTGCAGTTCTAAGCCTAGACCTAAAGAACATGAGCCATCTGAACTGAAGGAAGGCTATGGGTAAAACACTATGGAACAGACAAAATTCCTGACTTAATAAAGCTTTCTGACCATGCAGAAAGCTCGTTCCTCCATGACTGGACCCTTTATTTGTCACTGCAGAGACCCATAAATGAACATAAAAGCATTCAGAAAGGATATGCAGTAAAATTTTGCCCTAAATTTAATCAGATTCAGAAAGAGTCTTAATGCAGATCAGCTTGCAATTCCCATTCTCAGTGGCAGCCACAGCTGGATAGAGCTATTATGATCTTTTTAAAACTGTGTGTATATCCATAAGTATAAATGCCAGTGTCCCAGCTGGCACACAGAAGTTGCACAGCACACAGTCTGCACACAGCACAAAATCCCACAGACATGCTTTTTTGGGTTTAGTATAAGGTAGAGGTGGAGGGTGTGGAAGAAAGCTTACCTTCTAAAGGTGAGAAAAGGGTAAGAAACAGGACAACAAAAAGAGATGCATACAGTAGTCATAATAAGGAAGTGATAGTGACAAAATAACTCAAGAGGCAAACTAAGGGTCAAGTGCCAAACAACATAGGCCAAAGTGATTTTATGTCCTGGTTACACCAATGTTAGATTTCCTGCTAGGCTTTACTAACCAGTCTGGCTTCAGGTCTCACTAAGACTTTGATGCTTATTTGTTGCTCACAGCATTAAAAAAAACCACCTACAGCAATTTACTTCCAAGTACTCAAAAAGAACTTTGCAGGAATTTCAGTTATGCAGCTGTATTTATTTGTCAGGCCACAACACTTATGATTCTGTCTGTCAGACCTGCCTTACACTCTTCTAGACACTTCAGCAGCATCAGTAGCACTTCAGAGCAGCACTCAGCTCCAGGTAAGTGGTTGCAGTCACTCACACAGCTGAACACTGAGTTGTAAGGAACCAATCCTGTCCACAAGCCAGCTTCACAGGCATCAGACTTACCCAGAAAGCCTCTTCAATCTAACAGATTTCTTTGAGACAAGACAAAAACCTGAAATTTACTCTCATGTCCAGAATAAAAAGGGCGCAGGGAGAAAAGGGGCAGGTGTTCAAAGAGGAATCCCCCAAAATTAATTAAAATTTCTCAATTACAAGACTTTTACACAAGGAATATGCCAGTAGCTTATCTTTTCTAGCAGGATGTAGAAGGAAAAATCTCAATCTCACTTAGTAATGCCTAGCTATGAGACCAGTTGAATGTACAGAACAATAACTTTTACACCTTATTTTCCTATGTCAAAAATGATTATGTAGGGTAGTTGTACACAGGGAAAATATCCTTCTCTGTGTGGAATACACTATATTCCAGGACTTCCTAATGATGCTGAAACTAAAGCATGAATAAATCTGTCTTCTGTTTGACCACTGAGTTGCAGTAAACCACTAAACCACCTTCAAATGCCACACTAGTTTAACTTGGCTTATTGAGAGAAAACTCATTTTGAAAGATACACGAATATATTTATCTCTGAAGATATTTGACCTTGAAGAGATTATATGATACAATTACACAGTGTTACAAAACTGATGCACAAATACATATTTCAGTGGTCTCAAAAGCACAAGTTTAAAAGGGTAAAAGACAGCAGACAAAAACTAGACTTCTACATACAAGTGTAAATATGAAAATACCTTGCTCGCCCAGGCATCTTCATCCCAGGAAGTGAGCTGCAATACACGAATTATTTCATTTATCTCAGCACTCATTTTCTCTACTGTGAAATTGCGATTTTTCAAGGCCTCTTCTATTCCCTGGCTTTTAGAATTTTTTGTGGTTACAAAAATCTTCATAGCTGTGAAAATACCAGAGATTAGAAAAAGGTATATGCAAGATCCATCAGTGGTCAAATTGACCTCCTACTGTATTTATATGGAACATTTTTTTTTTTGCATGGAACATTTTATCTCAAAGAGATTGTAGTTTTAATACAAGAAGCACAGTTACTTGCAATTGATTACAGATGTTGAGGTTATTTTTAATAAACATAAGATGTCAGAACTCCAGTTCAAAAAAATAATTCAGAATGCTATTAAAAAACAAAGCAAAAAATACCTGAAATAAGTACTGGCAATAGCTCCTTCACTGTATTCATGGAGTTTACCAGCATAACTCTGTGTTCCTGATGAGTTAATTCCTGTTGTCTCTCATCAATCATTTTGGCCATCTTTGTCATTCCTAAAGATTAAAGTAATTGAACATTGAAACACTTGAGATTTCTATACAAGAGTAAGGCATGATGATTGATGAAAACTATACTGAAGTTTAAAACTTTTGTATTAGCAGCTGTTACTTTAAACACATTCTAGATACTTCAGAGAAGTCACCTATTCAAAACCTAGCCATTATGTAAAGCAGAAAGGACTACTCAAAATTCTTGATTTTAGATCTTATCAATAAAATAGGAAAATACTTGAAATTACTGTTTTAGGACATGAAGTCACTTAATGAACACTGGAATCTGATTTAAAGAAGGGGGGAAGGGTGTCATCTTTTCTGTTAAGCATGGATCACCATGCCTTAAGAGAAGGACAGAAAAAGAAAATGTCAGGATTTTATTTGTTTGCTTGGAGGTTCTGCCAGATGTCAAGAACTGTATTTATTCATACTTCATATTTGCTAGAAATATTTTACTACCCTAGAAGCCTGGAAACAATTAAATCTATTCTGGAGCAGATCTATTTTCAACAGCTAAGACTTGTGAGGTTTACCACACACTGCACATGGAAACTTCAGATACAGCTTCATAAAAATTTAAGATTTAAATTGGTGCTGCTGTGGTCCTAACTCTTTCTCCTCCAGGAGAGAGGAGAAATGCTTTGGCTGAATTACCTTTCTGCTGGTTAGCATCTTAGACATCTTAACACTGTTTTCATGACATTACTGAAAACTAGTAGGATCCTCACAATGACAGCACAGAAAGGCAAGCTGGGCAGAACCACATTTTTAAGTGACAAAAGCCTTAATAGGTAATTATGTCCCTCTCTCTACTTCCAGCATAAAACCTATAATCATTTCCTTGACTTTAGGAGTACCTGCTCATACTCTTGTTTTTTATATAGTACTCACATGAATGTTAAGTTCAGGTGCCCATTAATATAACTACAAGGAACAAGGACTACAGACATTAAGTTCTGTGGGCATGGGCTGTAGATGTTGAGCAGCAGCCAGCTCAGGCAAAGACAGAGCTTTTACAGCATTCCAGAAGCACAAGGCTCACTATTTATTCAGAATACCATGAGTTTAGAGAAGATGATTTGCAATAAAGGTAACAAGTCTACATCTCACTCGAAGAAACTAAGACACTTACCCAAGACCTCTGTCATACACATATAACAGCAAATTACGTTGTGAGGTTCAGTGAAAAGACCCAACTGCTTGTAACTGAGCCCAACAGAGCAAACTGAAGTTAGGGAAAACTTCCATTTTTAAGATAAGTAAGACAATAACCACAGAGAAACTAAAAGTGTATATACCAAGTTGAAGAAAAAGTTTCAAGGAAAGAGAAGATTGCCCTTTTGTTTTATCTTTTCCTCTTCAAAATGAGGCAAAAACTATTTCATTGAAGGTAATTTCTGATGGGAAATAAAAGTTTAGAGAACACTGTAACTCCATATGGAACTTCAAAGTTTTTCCACATCTAGAAAGACCTAGAAAGGTCAAGTATACACATATTAAATAAAAACAGGAACACAACATGCTCTGTGCTATAACAGCTCTTAGTCATTTCATTTATCACCTAGCCACATTACACATGTATTTATAAAGTACTAACTACATTCCTGCTGGTTTTATATAAGCATTCTTTAGTTCAGTGTAATTTTAATTCTAACATCTTCCTACACTACCACCACCACATCTTGATTTTACAGAATGCTTTTGTTGAATACCTTAGCTACTTCATGCTGAAGCTAAAGCATTTGAAATAGCAGATGACACAGATTAATGGTAGGTTTCCTCTGAGCAATGACGAGATAGAGACAGCAGCTCCTCACTTACCAATCACTTCCACCACCGAAAGTGTGATTTAACTTAGTGAAGGAGTATCAAAGAGCCAACACAGAATTTCTGTAACAGCTGGGCTTTAGTATTATACTTCAAGACAGCTATTTCTGCAACCTCATTAAGATGTTAATATATGGCATGTAGCCTATACTATTCCAAGAAATTCCTACTGGGCCTAACTATCGCAGCCAGCGCAGACATTTTATCAGCTTAATGGATTTTATATCTGTGAGTGCTTAGTTACACAGCTTTTTAATTTTTTTTTGTTTTATCCTTACTAATGCATTCTTACTTCCTTCACAGTATAGGAAAAGTACAGTACATTTCATCCATGTGCACAGATCATTTACCAACGTCTTCCACATTCACGAAAGAGACTGTGAAACAAAGAGTCATTCTTTCCAACAGAAACTTCCAAAGCAACTGCTTCACCATTGTCCCAATGTTCAAAACGCGGGTGAGGAAGGTGCTGAAGGGAAAAAGTAGTGGAAAAGACTATATATGAAAGACTGGAGCAAAGCAAACCTGGCCCTAAATTCTTTGTGTAAGTCACCAGATCCTCCATTGTCTCTACCACTTCGGCCACAGTCAGATATTCCAATATTCCTTTGCAGACACGGATGATTTTACGGACCTAAGGGAGGAACATTCCATTATTTCTTAGGTAAAGCTAAGTCAAAAAGGAGTTGTCAGATGACTCCCACAAAGCATTAACTTCACAAAAGTCAATTCATTTCCTAAACACTAGAAAGAGATTAAAAGCTATTAACTTCCTTGAAAGTTCCGTAATACTTCTATTAAAAACCATTTCAGAGGAACATGCACACAGTCCCATGAGCTGGTTAAATGAGACTAGGATACCATGTTAGATTACTCAGAATAGCAAGAAGTGCAACACAATTCCATAGATAAACAAATTGTTGCAGAATTAGGATTGACATCAGCATTTCTAACAACATCAGCTTTATTTCTTCACATGTAGCACTGTAGATCTTTCTTACTCAAAAATGAGCAAGACTCCACATCCCCAGAAAGAGCATCAAAACTGATTTATACAAAAAAAATTTCACACCTGAGACATTTATGTTTCCTTGCAACTATGGCTTTTTTTTGTACATATGAGGACGGACAAACAGCACTTCTGAGTTAGTTTTTGGCTTGTGCAGCAGCCAAGACATAGCAACTATTAGATTTATCAGAATACATCTTCTGCCTGACTAGCCAGTCCAAATTTGTGTTACCTCCCATGCTCCAAGGCCAATTAAATTGCTAGGGCTAATGAGCCAGACAAACATGTTAGAAAGTGGCCTAGGGCTTTTCAATGAAGGGATACACAAAATATAAGGATCAGTAATGGGTACAGTGAAGGGAATACAGCTAAGCATTAGGAAGATATCAGACAGTTGATGAGATCTGGCCTTTCTGAGCAACAATCACAGGCAACCCCTAAACACTATGTCATGCAAAAATGCTCCTAACAAAACAGAGCAACAAGTCTTAAGCTCCTTCTGACAGAAAGGAATGTAAAATATGCTTCCAATCAAGCTAAAACAGTCAAAACCTCATTAATCTAGTTAATATTTTGGTTTAGCTAATTTAGTTAGGGGGACATTTTTATTAATAATGTTGTTGTGCAGGCACTTATGTCAGCCATGCTGGGATTCCTACCTCTGCTTCATCGAATGTCAGGAGCAAGTCAGATGTTCCAGAAAGGATTCCTCTTGATCCATCAATGAGATAATCACGAGCTGGAACTGAATAAGGATCTGCTTGCAGCATCTGGGCTGCCCGAACAAGTTTGGTGCAGGCATTCTCCACTCTGTGGAAAGGCAGCAGACAACACCTGCTGATTAGATTCTGTCTGCATGACAACAGGCTTGAGAAAATGCTGGATTTATTTTTAACTTTAGTATTTGAAGCACTGCAAGCAAACTGATAATTCTACACCTTTACAGTTTAAAAGGCGGGAGTATTTATTGTATTTTTTTTAACAAAAAGTCATCAGCAAGCATACAACCCAGTTCTTCAGAAGTCACACAGTCTTCCCATGTAGGAAATGTTTGAAATACCCCTTACAGAGCACACAGTACAGTGTCATTAAGGAGAGTTCCCAACCCAGCAAAATACTTTGCATTCTTCATGACAAGGGCAGGGAACAAAATTATTTTTTTAGGACTTCACAGTCAAACTAACTGTTAAATGTTATCAACCTTGCATAGGCATTGCTATTCAAGTAGCAATTGCTATTAATAAATATTAAATGACAGCTACACATTAGGAGAAAATAACATAATTTTAAGAAAGACACTGTGCTCTGCTCATTGAAGCTGTAGTCCAGGTCGTCACAATGTTAACACTCACAGAAAGAGCATTTTAAATAACCACAAAATGTAGTGGTAAGGTACAATGTTCAAATGCAGCTTGCAATTCCAGACATAAAAGCAGAAAGAAGATTTTGCAAGATATTACAGTATGTAACTACAGTAACACAAAAGGTACTTACAATAATAAGATGAGCTCTGAAATTAGGTTCCATGAAACCATTTAACATAACAATTTTAAAATATCAAAAACGGGAAGATTGAAAATGTTTTCATTTTGTTCTCTTGCAATTACTTCGTGACACCTTTGGAAAATAAAAAATTCGGATTTCCCTTTCACGTTAGCTATGCTATTCATGACTGCACTTATCGACTACACTGACTGCACTTTCCCCCACTGTCTCCCATTTCATTTAAGTGTAGTGTAATACAGAATGCTCTGTGCATGTGAATGCCATGTGCTCATTCAATAACATGAAGTTCCAACAAACACAAAACACTTTTATTACAGCAATGCTACCTCATATCACCACTCCTGCCTGCTTGTCACATAGCCCATTTTCTACTGGCCACTTGGGCACACTCTATTATCATATTTTTATTAAAGTACTGTTGGAAAGTTACAGTTAACCCACTTCCCCCCCATGTTCTTTGCTAATACAAGTATTAGAATTTAGTGGTTACATCTAAATTTAACTAGTAGAAACAAGACACCCATTACAGGAAAACACACTTTTGTCCAGAAGGTAAAGTTTTCAGCTAATAGCTCCCTAGAGTAGATCATATTGGACCAGCTGCATGATCACAACCTGCTCTTTTTGGGAGACATCTGCTCAGTGTATCAGATGACAGGGACTCCTAACTGAGCAAGAAAATGCAGAAAGAATTCAAGGCAGAAAGTGGAAATGGTCTGCTCATTACTATGCAATGCACTTAGTTGTGTTATCAAAGTCAACTGACTTCACTAAATTAGATTTCCGTGCTTGCTTCTCACATTTATTCTTTTCAACTCTGCCAAGAAAGGGATTAAACAAATCACCTATTCAGCAGCTCAGAGCTATAGGCTCAGAAATACTTCATTTCCTACAGTTTAATTTCATGGTTATCTGTTTAATACTAATAATTATCTCAAGGCTGGCTTTTTCATTTGTTGAGAAAAGAATTAACATAAACACATATTACACCAGAAGTCACCAGAATTAATGAAAATAGCATTTCTAAAGATTCAAAGTTTACTTTTACAGTTTTTTAGGATTGAACCTCTTAAAGGTAAACAAATTTCAATAGCATAATACCTATTTTGTATAAACTTGCCAATGCACTTAAAATACTTCAGGAGTGTAAGCTGTGTACAAGAAAAGCATAGTGGTGTTAGAAAATCAGACACATTTCATCCCCTGCAAAGCACACATGCTAGGAAGCAAAGATTAGCAAGAAAAGGTATTCATTTACTTCCATTAAAGAAACCAAACCAACCAAAAAAATAACACAAATGACCAAAGCCCCTAAAAATGCAATGAACCACTTGTTCTATCACAAGAATCAAACATGCTGAGAAGTTCTGAACAGAAGTTCATTGCTATGGTGAAGTTTCTAACATCTGTATTACATTGCAGCATAAAAAACCAACAACATATCTTAATAAAAAAGTATATTTATTTTTGAGGCATGATTACAATACTGCTATCTTAACACCAGCCAGATTCTTTGTAGGGAAGACACTGGTCACAATATTTCTAACCATACTACTTAGGGTAATCAATCAACTTCATCGCTGTTAAATGTATTCCTTACAAAACATCAGGGGAAAAAAAGTAGCTTATGCTAAACTATCATTTTAGTTTGCAGGTTTTAGGATTGACCTCTGCATTTCCCTGAGTTCATTTTCCAGTTTAACCACTACAAGTTTAGATTACTTGCAGTTCTAGAAATATAAAGTAAAAAGCAAACATTTTACATTAACAATAATTTGTTAATACATGTACCAGCAATGCAGCTACAGCTTGGCTACCAAAATAATATTAACATAGGAGAGCATTATTGCTTGATTTATTAAATGAGCTTGTGCATGCAAGTTCAACAAATTTCTATTCTCAGTGTAAACAACTAGTGTAACCCTATTCTGCAGTTCTTCATTTCTTTACAAGAGAAGCTTAACAAGTAATAGGAACACACTGCAAAACATCTGATGTAAATTATATCCATTACTTATACTCTCTGGTGATTAAGACAATTAAGATAAAGAACTCAGCATTTTTTAACTCTAAGTCAACAGTTCTAATGTGGTTTATGTCAGTAGCAAGTGAAGGGATGCATGATAGCTTTTCAGCAGCCAGCAAGTTATTTGGCTACACAATCACACTCCTACTGAAAAGCTTTACAGATTGTCATAATATATATTTATTATGAACCCTCAATGCTGGTATCAAGTCTTTCAAAACAATAAACAGACCTCTCCATCCTCCAAGACTGGTGACTCTTTTCCCTGGAGGAGATATGAACAGGGAATGCAGTGCTAGCACACATGTACTGCTTCTTACCCACCATCCCTGCACTAGGACAAATTCTGCGAGAGCACTCCCTTGAAAAAGAATGCCAATTCCTGAACTAAAGCTTTAGAAACAAAAACTCCTCAGGAAAACAAAACCAAAAAAAGACTCTCAGGTGTTTAAATTCTTGCATCTAATTTCTGTCCTTTACAGCAGTAAAAGATAAGGCTCCCTTTGTAGCTCACCTGTAACTATCATTTGTCCCTACAACCAAGATAGCCACAAAATACTCTCTCCATGTTAACAAGAAACTGTTAACATGTACTAATTCATTTTGATATAAACTCCAGATTAACAAAAACCCACAAAAGAAACATGTTATCATTCATAAAAACCATTGAACATTCCTAACTCATGTTACTGCATCTAGGATAGTAAGTGCTCTGTGAAGTGTGTCATAACTCTGACAGATAGCTTTGGTTCCCATTTTACATTATATCACAGCTCATGGAGTCATGAATTGCTGCAGAAAAAGTAGATGTGTCACATTTCTACAGTAATTTAATTATTGCAGCCTTGCACAATTTGCTACATTTTGATCAAAGGCTGAATACAGTATAGCAATTAAAAAATCTCCTTTCCTTAACCCCTTACTTGAAGCTAGAAATTAACTAAAAACTCCACACATCCTAGAAAATGAGCACAATCAAAACTACACGTTTGCATACAATTCATCAAGAAGCAAGAAAAAAGCTTTGATCCCATATAATGAAATAAACACTCCCCTCCAAAAATCGAGCCCCCCTACAGCCACGCAAGATCACACACCAGGAACAAAGCATGATTACTGCAGTGGATTGTATCAAAGGCCCATTTAGCTCAGTATCCTGTCTCCAATAGTAGCTGCAAGTAAAAGCCTGAGGAAGGTTAAGAACAGGATAAGCATTTATCATACTTCCTCTAGGCACTCTCCCATCCTTCAACTATTTTCAGTTCTTGGAACTTCCTGCAGTTTGTCTATTTGATGACCCACAATGGATCCCTCTAAGTACTTAGCTATTAACCTCCAAACCCACATAAAGAGTTTTAACAATACACTACTAGCTATACAAAGGATCTCTCCCTACTGCTGGCTTACAAACTGCTAGCTTAAAGCAATTTCCCCATCAAGGTCTGCACAGGAAAAACACGGTTTTCACCTTCTCCATGCAACTCATACTTCCTTAGACATTGTCAGGGCCTCAATCCCCTCTGTCACTTTTCTCAGGCTGAAGAGTTCCAATCTACTCAGATTTGCCTCATACAGAAGTAATTCTATGCCTTTGCTCTCCAAGCCCTTCTATGAACTTTTTCCAGTCCCACTGCAACCTTTGAAAATTGTGTGGCTACCAGTACATGCAGTATTCAAGCTGTGGAACAAAAACATATCGTGACATTTTGATCTCTCATTCTTTGATGATAAACCTAATGTTTTATTTACTTTTTGACCATTATAAACAGGTAAGGATGTTCTCACCAATAGCTCCAAGACCTTGCTCACTATTGGTAATGGTCAGTTCAATCATCCTATCTGCCATTAGACCTGCTGCCCTCCCAAGCCTGCATAATTTCAGATATTTAGAAGTAATTTAATCCACACTTAACATCAAGTTACTTCAATTAATAAGGTACTGCAATTTCCCAGAGTCATCCATTAACCTCTCTGCCCTGTGTAAGACTTGGGGTCATCACTAAGTACTTCTGCCTCACAACCCAGCCTGTCTCCGGAACATTTCTTAACATGGTGAAAAGCACAATCCCAACTGAGAGCTCCACAGTCCTACTGATTTCCTCCATCCATTGGCAGGGTTGACCATATAATCTTTTCTTCCACTTGCAATTTTCTCTTTCATACAAAAATTTTTCTAATTACCCTGCAGCTACTTCACCTTCTTAAAATCCTCTAGACCCTGCCAAGTTTAGATATCAGTGTATACTGTATTACCTGGACTACCCTTTTCCCTGTTTGTGATATTTCTAAGAATACCAACACATTTATAAGGCAGAATTTCCCTCCACAGAAACACTGTCAATTCACCCAAAGCACACTATATATAGGTGAGGTATCTCTGATGTCTCATACAGAATTTCTAATCATTTATTCCAAAAGTACATCAGACCTACATATCTCCTGCTCCCTAGATTTCCCTAGAAAGTTTTTCAGGCTGTAGCATCACTGTGATTGACATACTGGTGGTCTCAAGTGACAGACTATTTCACTAATAATTCAGCTATTTTATTCTTGAACTCATATGCTAATACCACCCGATCCTAAGAATTATTTAAATTATTTATTTGTCAACCTACAATGCAATAAACTAAATCCTTATTCACTGCCTATTATAAATTTTCTCTTTAGACATCACCTCCCTTCTCCCTTTTATTATTTCCCTGGTTATCTCAGTGCTTTCTTTTTTTGACTATCGCCTCATTGGTGTTTGGAAATAACAGTAAAATACTCAGTAATTCTGTAGGAACTGGACAATGCTAACAAAGAGGTTCCTATAGGTAGTAGATTGTAGAGGAAAGTTACTTCAATCGAAATCTTTCAGGTGGCAATAAGCAGCTTGGGAATCCCACAACAAGGTGTGATGTATCATTTTTAAGGCTTAAGGCAACCGGAGAAATTCAGTTGTCCTTTACACCAAGACATAGAATTAAGAATGTTTGCTGTAAGGGAACTAACTGTCTACTACACTGTCTGCAGTAAGTCGCTGCTCTTCAAATGTCTTAGATTTCCAGGCAGTTATGCTATCAGCTGCCTATACTGACACATTTTCCCATCAGCCAAGTAAATAGAAAAAGATTGAAACACCACATTGTCTCTGACACTTTAGGCAAACCTACAGGAGCACACAGCTAAGTACCATTGTTACCCTGATTAGTTTTTGTTATTATTTTTAAAGGAAAAATACCATATATACGCACTCATATATACAGAATGTTACAAGACAAATCACTGCTGCCAAAGAAGTTGTTCCCGACATTGGAACAGGTTTCCTGTACACATAATACAAGATTTACAAAAAAATTAGTTTACTTGATAAATGCTGGTGGCATATCCCTTTTCAAGATCTGGTCTTCTGTTGTCTGCACGGTCTCTTTTCCAACCTGCAGGAGAATAAAGACATACTTTAGAATGAAAATTTCAATGTCAAGGCCAGACAAAAGCAAATACTGAAATAACAACAAAAATGCTTTGCACTAATAACAGCTCCTTTCACCAGGTTCTTATTGCTGTGTCTACTTAGAAATCTCAAGTTGTTTCCTATCAACAGCTCTACTAAATTAAATGGGGACACACCAACACACACTTCTCCCTCTTCCTACTCTCCATAGAAACAATACTGGTTTTTTCCTCCACTTACTTGCAAAAACAATCTGTGAAGGTTTCCCTCTGTCCTAATCTCCCCAAGTCGGAAATCAAATTCAAAGCTAAAAAGAATTACCCCCCTTTTGCTAGCAACTTAGTCTATTAGAAAAATGTAGTTAATTACTGAGAATACACCCCACATCCACATCATCCTTCAGGCAAAAAACAATTATGCAGACGCCAATAAAGAGAGTAAGATCTGGAGTTTTCTATACACCAGCTCTTGTGTTATACAATAGAAGTCTTTATAATTGGTAGCTGACTCTCTGAACTGTGAGATCACCAACTTGACAAAATATTTCCAGCTCCTTTGTTCGCTGTATTTTCCAGCTGAATAAGCTATTCAGAAAGGCATTACAAAGCAGAAGGTCTTTATACCAGACACCACTTTGTGTTAAGAGCTGCCAGACCTGCTCAAGCTAGACAAGATAGCCCTGAAAATCCCTGATCGGCTGGTGCTTAAGGATTCACTGGGCTCGGACAGAAGATGTAGTGTGTCAGTATGCACAGCACTTGCCAATTCTAATGCTGTACAGCCTTCCAGAACCACTGTTTCCTTGCAACTGTTTGCTGCCTGCCAAAAACTGTCTCCCTGGTCGGCTCCTTTTCAGAGGAACTTCACAGAAGTACATTGGCCTGAGTATTTTATTTGCTTCAAACAGATTCAGCTTAGCCTACTTGTTTTTTTTTCTTTTTTTAATCTATTAGTACTACACTCACAATTAGTCACACAATAATGAAACTTAAAAAGTAATGAAAGAGCAAAAAAAGTTAAAGATCTTGAATTTTATGGTAGGTTTCTGACCCTTGTGTTCTCAAAAGGTTCACCAGTCATGCACTGTCCTAGTGCACTGCACTGCAGTGTTGCTTTGACTCCTGAACTTCATGGCAGTGCCTCAGGAGCATGATTCTAAACATGTCTCATGACCCACCAGAGAGTATGCCTGCTTTGCTCTAATTATTTCCATTGCACTCAGGAAACACATTCTTTATATTTCTCACAAGTTTATATGGATACATGCATGATCAAGATAACACAGAAAATTGAGTAATTCCCAGTAACTCTGGATTACACATAGTTAGACAAAAGATTCTCACCAGGTAAAAATGAAGAGCAATACTTCATTTGCAAGAATCATGCCTTCAAGATTTATTTTCCTGCAGCTGGACCAAGCTGCATATAGTTCCATATATTGAAAAAAGTACAACTTCAAAGAATGCAAAAAAATAAAGCTTACAATGTGGGGTAGACTTCAAGTTGAAGGTCAACTTTAGCAATTGTTATTTTATACTGGCCAGGTGTATTGGACCATACAAAAAGCATTTCATCACCCAATTTAGAAAGGATAAGTCTCTTCTATAAAAGGATAGATCTATGTTCCGTAATCAAAGAAGCATTATCAACTAGGCAGATAGAGATCTACTTTATATGTCTTTAGATGCACCTATATATATGGACATCTATTGCTATAGCTAAAAAAGTAGCCATATAGATATCTTTAGTCTTCAAATGGAAGTAACATATAGGATGAGCCAACTCCTATTGTTTGGAGGTATTCTCTGGAGATTTTTAACCTCAAAAAACTGTCCTAAACTCCAAAGACATTTCTCTTCCAAGTCCATCCATATCCTCAGCACTGTATACCACACAGAAAGGACACAAGATGTCAAGGAGCTTTGATGATGTTTCCATTAAAAAGGTCCACTACCTTTCCAGTAAAAAGAACTTTCAACCCTTTTTGAGCACCAACACAGAATGTACTCCTGAATCTGTTCAAATATAAAAACTTGTTTGCATAGCTGTTATTTAACCTTTCCAGTTGCTGCTCTTTGCAGCTGTAGCCAAGGTATAGAAACGGCACATAAACAAATGTACTCCATGTAACTTTTAATAAGAAAAGTCTCAAAACATGGAGACATATTCATGAGTAAAAAAATATACCCTCAAAAAAGTTTAGTTGGTTTTCCCTTCTAGCTTTGTGGTTAAGGGGTTTTTTTGCTTTGTTTCCTACTTAGTTTTCACAAGATCCTGTATCTTCAGATTGACCTTCACATGGACTAAGCAAGTTTTGGACCCACTGCAATGTAACACAAGGTAACAAATACCCTCTCCACAATCCAGCACCAAGAAAATGAGGGGGTTTTTCTCCTTGAAGATGCATCTACACATTCCTTATTTCAGGCAGGTAGCTTGTCCAGCTTCATTCTAATATTAAACAATCATCTGAGAAACACGTTTTATTTCTAGCCAACAGTACATATGTAGAAAAAATTACATGATTCCTACTTGGGTTTTAGATATTCTTACCTCCTAAGATGATCCTTCCTTAACTTACTGGGAAGTGACACAGTGATATAGAAGCTTCAGCTATTACATGATATAGGAGTGGCATTTACTCATTGTTCCAAAGAAACTGCCCTGATAAACACATTAAAATAACCATAACTTCAACACAGAGTAAGGGGTGCTCTCAAGCAAACCTTACCAAGACAGTTTCCTAGTTACAACCTCTACTCATCCATATTAATCTCCAAAGAGTTTGGAGATTAGAGACAAATCAGTTGAATAAAGAGTGAGCTACTTTCCTTCTTGCTCCCTGCTCAAAACAAGCAGGAAACAAGAGGCAGACAAGTCAAGAAATTTAAAGGAAATGGGACACACAAAAGTCAGAGGGCATATATGTAGCCACTGAAAAACTTTCTAGAAATGTAGCTATAAGCAGGAGAAAGAGATTGAGATTTCCTACTGCTTTTAGCTTTTAACCTCATTTGTAGTCCTCCTGCAACTCCTATTTGCCACTGACTAGTAGAAGACCAGTATGCTTTAAGCTTTCTGATGTGGAGAATTTTCTTCATGGAATGTTTTCATCAGTCCAAGTTTCCTCCTTATATGCAGTTTTGCAGTTTTTTGTCATGTCTGTTTCTATTGCAGGAAAAATAGGACAAGGTCCCCTTGCCCACCTTCTTAGCCTGCTAGATATAGCAAACAACAGCTGTTCAGTGAGAAGGAGAAAAAAAAATTCATCTTCCGTAATTCTACAAGACTGTGTTTAACCAGACAAGCACCCAGTAATATCTAATCCTTTTTACTTCTGCAGTTTGAAAGTAAAAACTGCAAGTATCATATCAACTAAAACACACAAATAATTAAGATGGGAGTCCAAAGTTTATTGAAGGACTATTTTATTTATTTTTTTAAAGAAAGATTCTTCTGAATGCCTCTGTTGACAATACCAGTTTGACAAATTGCCAAATGCTGGAAGTAACATTTTCCTCATGGCTTATATGATTTCCCCTGCTAAAAGGAAAGATGACCTTAGAAGAATTAATTCTTGCAATGTTCCAGAAGCTTAATTTAAAACATCTGTCATTTTAGTGAGGAGCCTAAAAATATTCCCTCATCATCATCCAGTGAACACACAACAGCCCTGGTTGTTACCCCCATCTCTCCCCTAAGAAATAAGCTACAGTATGAGTTTTGCTTGACAAACCTGAGTGCCACACAGTGATCTAGGTCCATATGCTCTAAATGCAATTTTACCAGAGAACAACTCAATAAAAATCCACTCCCTGGTTTATGCACCCTTTCATGTCTTGCAAGCTTTCAGGAAAAAGCTTGTGACAATAGTAGGAGCATTAAATCTCAAATCAAAAATTTATTATTCACCACTTTGGTCCTATCAAGTTCCCTGCAACTTCTTTTCCAATTTCTTTAGCTGTCTGTCCTGAAAAAATAAAATCATGTATTTGCTTTAATTCTACAGTGACAACAGTCTCTACACTGCACAGCCACATCTAAAATCCATCTCAAAATGGAAATACCAGTACCAACTATGCTAACTCCTTGCTGGCATAGATGATATATATTTCAGCCTGGACTGAAAAAAATACAACATGGGCAGAGAGAACTAAATTTTCATGAAAGAATTTTTAATTCAGGTTCCATAATGAGGGGGTCTCACGCACACAGGACAGCATAAGGAAAATGATGACTGAAATTCATGATATCCAGTTGTGAATCCTATACCTTTAAGAGTTCACCCCTTGTACAAGACTTGTCCACAAAGGGCCTAGAAAGGAGGCCCTTTATCCCACACTGATTCAGAGACCAGTTTGTCGCAGTAGCTTAGGAAGAGGCAAGAGCACAGTAAGTACTTTATAATTTTTCATTTTTCCTTTTGTGAAACCAATTTCAGAGCCCAATTACATGGAAAGTTTTTTGGAAGAAGCTCTGGCAGGAAAGAGAACAAAACAGGACTTGATTGTTTACCTTTGTTTTTGTCAGTATTTTGACTGCAACCCACAATGTCTTTACTTACACTGTCAAGATCATCCAGTTGTTGGTATTCCAGTCTATTCTCCTCAGCTCTTTTAGGAATACAGGAGTTGGAGTCAATGTTTATCATACCCTAACCCTTAGCTGCCATAATCCACGTGGTAAATCTGTCAAAACAGGATTGTGTACACCCTGGCAGAGCAGCCTAGCATCAAACTTGGTCAGATGCAAGTCAAACAGCTTTGGGTACATCATGAAACTACTCTGTCTCATCTGAACTTACAAGTCACTCAAAAGTTATCATACACAACCAGCTTCCAGTAAAGACAGGACTTTTGAAAACTCTGAGCAGAAAAGTCAAGAAATGTTGAAGTGTTTTTAGAAAAATCAAAGTGAACAGGTTTACAGGTCAGTCCTCACAATCTCATCCTTCTCATTTAATACAACTGAAAAAGTGAGTCTTAAGCTAAATACAAACTTTTGTTTTTCCTTCAAAGGGTCTCAGAAGCCTTTAACAAAGCAAATCTCCAATTTCTTCATCATCCTAATCATCTTGCTTTGAATTATAAATAGGATTGATATGTCACTTGCTGTCAGTGAGTTTACCACTGGTTTAAGAAACTTTAGTGTTTTCTATTTTGTAGGGGAATGGGCCAATGCAACTAGAGATTAAAAAATGTCCAAAGAAACATGCAGCTACATTCTCCTGCTTTTAGTTTACTCCAAATGAACAATGCACATATCCCACCAGTGAACCAGTCACAACTCTTGCTTGAAGCCAGGCACAACACTAAAGAAACTGCTGAATCAGAGCCCATCCACTTGTCTCAGCATGGAAGCTGTGTCCTGACTCCTGGTTGTCTCATGATTGCCCTGGAGACTGCATTCCAGCCATAGCAGGGTACAATTCCAAAGTCATCTGGCAAGCAAATTAGAACACATCAGCCATCTGGTCCCCAACAGCAGCAAACTGACCTACCTGTCTGCATTGATAATTAAGAATAATTTAACTGGCTTAAGGCTAAGGAAATCCTGCTGTCCATGTAAAATACAGAATTATGAAACAAGAACCATATGGAAAACAGAAAGCAACATCATTTGGATACCAAAAGACTTTTTCATGCTGCTAGTATCTAACTCTGTTACCAGTACAGAGCTGAGGCCTGGATGGTTTGGCTAATCACAGGATCAACTTTACAGAAGTTGAGCAAACACATACTGATTATGTGATATTTTTGACAGAACTATTATAATTTGGAAATTAGTTCTTTTATAAAAGAAGAGTGTTTTTTTCCAAACCGGTACTTGAAGTTAAAATTACATTAGGACATTATAACCCTACTTCAGTCAAATAACATAATTCAAGTAAGTCATCTCTAACCCCTGGGCATTTACAAAACTCACCAGGAAAAATAAGATACAGCAACTGTAATCTACAAATAAGATTGAGAGCTGCAAACAGCCACCTTTACAAGAAAATCTAAAGACAACACCACGTACAAGCAGCATGCAGACTCCAAAAGCTCTTCCAGTTCATTTCCATGTACTGAGATCTGCAGTCAAGAGTTTCAGAGCATCTCTTAACATAAATCCTGCTGCAGGTGTATACATATGTTAGTACTGTACTAAAAGATAATGTGATTTTGAAGCTAAGTTTTCTCATTATTCTGAAAACTTGTCTGAAAAACAAGAAACCAAAGACCATGATTCTGCTGGTAGATTTAGACCATCTTTGACAATATGCTAATATCTGCACATTGCAGAGGACTTTGGTGAATGAGCATCTCTGTCCTGCCCCAGTAATTGAGATGCATCCTGTCCTCCCAGCATTCCAAGTTTTAAGTCAAGTAGAAGCATACAGAAAGTTTACTAATCTTGAGGCTTTTTGGCGCTGCAGGCAAGAGAGTAATAATAAGAAGTGTCACCACAGGAAGTGCACAGATCATATCAAATGGCAGGCAGATTTGGTTCCAGATACAGCAGGGCTGCCTATGAGAATCTGTGATTCTGATGCAGATAAATACTGTACTGCAGCATCTCTAAACCAACCCAAGTTATAGCTACACACAGATAATAACTGAGTCTACCAAGTGTGTTTTTTCTTTCATCAGAAGGATAAACTTACTTATTATGGTTACACAGCTCACAATGTAAGTTAGTATTCCACTTATCCACATGCTGGCACAGATACTCAAGAAGCTGAAAAAAAAGCAACGACAAAATGTGTCTACTACTTCTTGAGTAACTTTTAAATGTAGAACAGTAGTGCAGTCTCTTTCTCTACTGTTCTACATCTGAAATTTACTGATGTAGTAACTGACTATATCAGCTACAAGGTAGATGGCCAGTGTAAGTGCCTTAACTTCCCTTTGCCACTTAGTTAACTACAAAATCTGTTGTTCCCCTTTATAACCCATTTTACTTTTTGAAAACACTGCTGATTTGACAGGTATTGCTACCTAAATGAGACATTTCAACATGCCACAACTGAAAATGGAGGATGACTACCAGGCCCTGAATTTTAGGATCTTCCAGTTGTCATATGTTTGTACTGACTTCTGAATACCAGATTGTTCAATGCTGATTTTCCCTCTTCCTCAAAAAGAGTGGCACCACTTCCCTTATCAGCTCCCTCCAAGAGCATCAGTGGTTCCAGAGAACAGATTTTTTTTTTTCCAAAGTTCATGGCAGGAATGGTTTCCTGCAGGAAAGCAGAATATATAAGCATGACAAAGAAAAAAAAAACTCACCTAGAATTCCTTTATTGATAAAGTAGTATTTTTTACTATGTTTTTAATATATTGAAAATACCTTCACAGGCTCACTAATGCATGACCCAACCAACAGAAACTCACAGCATTAAATATTTTGGCATAAGCTCTGCCACAGCAAATGTATCTTGACCAGAAGATACATGCTACAGTGTTTTATTGCAATTATCCACCTTCTGTGGCACACTGGACAACTTGCCTTTCATAAGTCTCATTTTACTTGACTAACAGCTAATTCTAGTGTACACTAAATTCATGGTGTAAATCACTGCTCACATGTTAAATGTAATCTTTGAATTAGCTGCAACAGTATCCAGTTACATTAAAGAGAATTTAACTAGATATGGTAGGCTGTTTTCCAAGGGACAAAACTCATTTCCAGCACCACTGAAAATGTGTGTCAGAAACTTCATATCATGTGGTTATTTTTCAGCTTGATTTTGCTTTCAGTGCTCATGACCACTTATACCAGCTCTGCAAGGAATTCAGCACACAGATGACCAGTTTGTATGTGGAGTCATCACAAAGAATTTGCAAAGTATTAAGAAGCAGCGACTCAGCAGAAAGAGTTGATAGAGAATATTAAAAATCAAATAAAGTAGCATCTGATGCATCATCAATTCCAAGTTAGATGGAGACTCATTCAGCTCTTAAAATTAATTTTTAAATCTTAAGCTTACTATATGTTCATATAACAAACCACTATGACATAAAAAAAGCTTTAAAACCAACTACTTTCATTTGCTATTTCTTTATTGACTCCTACTACAAAACAATATACTTCGAAGAGACTAAGGGTTTGGAGTTTTTGTAGTACAAGCTTATAAATTATGGCATAGAAACAAACCTTACCAGTGTAGTCAAAGTCTTCCTAAGGGATGACTAATAACAGTCGTGTAATCCAATTCCTAGTTGTCACTAATTCTGTTGAGAATATTTATCATTTAATTCATTCTACAGATCTAATTTCTCTCTCAGAACAATTATTATTTTCCATGCATCTAGTAGAATTCACTCTTAGCCACTTTTACAGATAGCATTCAGCTGTTAAAACCTATTTCCACCCAAATCTCTGCTGAAGCCACCCTACTTCTAAATCAGTGCTTTGGGCTAACATTAATATACATTACATTCTATTTCTCTATGTTCACCCAATTAAAACATTATGAAAGCATTACTCCTACCCTTGCAGTCCCTACTGGAAAGCCTAGCTCACACAATACTGAAATGAGGCAATTCTTTATACCACTGGATTTGTTTAGCCCTGTAACTACAGGCAGTGTTCTGCACATGCTTGACAGGATAGACAGACTATCAATAGCAGCTTCACATCCGAGCTATACTCAATTTTTTTTTGAAACCATGAGAACAAATTAGGTAATATAAGCAAGCAACTGGAAGGTTACAGTCCAGTGCCCCATAAACATATAAGCTAAAACTGCTTCTTTAGTTAAATTCCCATGATTGGCAAAGCTGGTCAAAGCCTGGGTTCACCTCTTGCATGCAAAAGGAATAAACCTGGTCACTGGTAGTTCAGAAGTCGTAGAGAAGCAAAGCCTTAAAAACAAACATCTGAATTTGACATTTAATCAAAAAGACATATGAGAAAGTTCAACTTCTTTAAAACAACAGCTTTTTTTTCTTCTTCACTGCAATTTGCTAGCATTCTAGAACTCTACAAACTCAATATCATCCATTTTACATAAAACAGTAAACTATAACTGTGTCTCATTACAAAAAGGTTGACAAATCAACTCCACAATAGGAAAAATATATTAAAGGGCCACCCATTTTTCAGTGTCAAAATCCTCTTACAAGCTTAACAGACATTAATGAAAAAGTCTTTAAATCTTGGTGAAATAAATATATTAGAGATGAAGTTTCTGTACTAGCTACAATAATGTAGTTATGAAAAGAAACATCAGTAATGCTGCAAATCCAACTAAAAGCAACTCCTATAACAGGAAGCTACACGTGCTCCCAACATTTTGTCCTATTTGAGGAAGGTGCTTGAAATTTAATAGCAACAGAACAGAAGAGAACAACTTTTCTGAACAATCACTATACTATGTTAAACAGAAATACAAGGGTCTGGGCCATCTAGCGAGCTAACAGGAAAATCTATCCGGAGAAAGGAATTGCATTCAGTGAGAGCAAATTCTAGATCCATCACATTTACAAATGCCTCCCATTTATTACCTCAATTGCCATACAGTAACCAAGTCACTTTTAAATATTTTGATGATGCTTATAATTAAAAGGCTATGCAGAGAAGCTTGCCGTTTGTTATACAAAAAGTGCAAGACAACTGTGTAAAAATCTGCTGCAACATTGCTTCGTAGTGTTAGTGACCACTTCAGGGTCACAAAAAATCTTTAGCATGTCACTACTCTCAGTAACTGGAGAACAGGCCAGATTTTCCAATTGTATCTCCCAGCCCCCCTCCAAATTGCCAGAGCAAAGTTGTTATGCAAAAAATTTACTTGCGCTTGACAGATAAAACACTTTCTACTCCACAGCTTTGAACTACAATCATCACAGATGTCAAGCTGGAAAGAGGAGGGGAAAAATATAAAAATCAGATCAACAAAACCATACATTCCTGTCTTCCTGCTGCACAGGCACTGGTCTGACAGCTCAAGTGCCAGTGGAATCTAGCCTGAGAGCTAAGGAATGCAGGTTTTGCCAGCATTGACTGAAGAGAAATTGAAGAAATGCCATGCTATTATGTTTTGGGTTTTTTTACTCAAGAGAAAAACTGAAGTCTAAGTGAAACCTACCTAAAATTTGCTGAGGTTCCCCCTCACCATGCTTTGACTTTTTTTGAGAAAAAGGGAGCATTGTATAAGTGTGGCAAAGACTCAAAGAGCACCTCACTTGCTGCAGTTAAGCCACTAGTTTGGCAATTGCTAGCCCTTCACAATCCATTTTTTGTCATTGTATCAGGGCAAGCTAAAGAAAAAGTGACCTTTTTGCTATTACTCTGCAGTTTGAGAGAAACCCCATTTATTCATCTCTGTTATTCAGCACAACTATTGTGCTGCAAAAGCTGCAAAGACAGCTAGGCTCATGAAAGTGATTTTTACTGTAGTCCAAACACTAGTCAGTTTAATTAGTTAGCTCACCTAAAAACCTCTAAAGGGTTATGCAGCAATTTGAAAAAACAGTAACAGAGCCCACTCAACACCTGGAAGAACACTTCTTATCCAGTGTAAAAACAGAAGCTTTTGAAGACTTAGCTGAAGGGCAAATAGACACCTGTATACACATTCAGAGGGTGAAATGTGAAGCACCTTTTGTGATTTATCTTGACCAAAGTAACAAAACCCCCTACAATTTTAAGAGCAAACAGGCACACCAAAACAAGTTAAACATCCAGTAACTTCCATCTTGATGCAGCAATCTTTTTCTAGTGATAACTCTTTAAATAAATAGTCAGTGTATCACACACTTCATTGTATTCAGTGTATCACACACAATATTAAAAACCTTCCCTAAGCAAGTACACAAACATCTGTTAGCAAGGTTTCTAGAATTTGAATAGGAAGGTTGAAGATGGCAGCTTGCATACAATAAACACAATTTTTTTCACTCAGTTATATACTATTATATTCCATTTTGCACTGAAGAGCTTAACCTTTCATTGCCTATGAACAGACAGGCATCATACTCATTTATAAGAAGTCCATTAAGTCCATAAGTTTGTGGTCACCAGGAACCAAACTCACTCAAAAATGTTCACAGCTCACAACATATCTGTCTCTCACACGTGATGATTATCAGTCTAGATGAAGGCAGTTTCCTTCTGGCAAGTATTTGTGCAGATGAACAAAACAAAACCTTTATTAATGCTTCCCTCATCAAAAACAGTTGCAACATGCAGCCTCTTCCAAATTCAGGAAGAGTTTGGGAGACAGGAGACGCAGCTCAGCTGAAGTAAGTTCTAGATGACAGCTTTTAACAGCTCCCCTACTTGACAGTAAGAGTCAGACTTCAGAAACTGAAGAGCTGATACCCAGCAAATGGCTGAAAGATGACAATGGCCAGAGAAGTTGATATGGACTTTCCTGGCTCGGCCTTTCACAAGCTTCCCGTTTTGATGCACCCATTCAAAAAGAAAGGCTGAGAACATTCATTAGTTTGCCACCACACAATGCCTTAACTAAGGTGACCCAGAGTGCCTCTCATCAGTTCAGGGGAGCAGAACTCACCACCATTTCTCATACTGCTACTATGGCACTTCTGTGACTATACTCATTTATGAAATTAATGACCAGCTGTTTTCTTGCATGCTTTTCAGCATTCAAGGAGGGCCAGGCTTGTGTCTAGGTCATGCTAAGGTTCAGCTACTAAAATGAAGTTCAGATTGAATACCATTGTATTTTACTAACCCCGCAAACGGAAGTTAAACACTGAGCAATGAGACCAGAACAGCTGCAACATACCCAAACATTTTAAGCTGCATACACAAAGATATCTGAGCATAAGGCTCAAAGTTCACCAAAGCAGTACTTTCTCAGCTGTTATTTGTCATTTTCTTTATGTACCATATGTACCTGAGGACAAAAATTAAGCATGATACTTGCTGAAACCTTCTTAAGCCATCACAATATAATCAGTTTAATATGAAAACTGCTTGCCTGTACTTTTCCTTTCACAGACTGTAAACTCCAATTATATTTCACCGGTAGATACAGACTGAGGAGCCAAAGGCAGGAGGTGCTCTGCCATAAGAAACAGGGAAGAATTGACTGGGAATGCCAGTGACAGACAGAGTGACCATCAGATGGTAGCATTAAGAATCCTGAAAGGAAAAAAACTAGACAAATCAGAGCTTGAGCTTCAGAACCGACCTCAATCTCTTCAGGGACCTAACTGGAGAAATCACATAGAATACAGTCCTAGAAAGAGAAATTTTGGAGAGCTGGTTGATTTTCAAGGATCCCCTACTCCAAGCTGGTTCATCTGACAAGCAGGAACACAGGTCAGAGTGGCAGGAGGCCTGAATGAACAGTGCTCCTGCTAGCAGGAACAGAGACATCAGCTGAGCACACAGGGATGGGGTCCATCCCAAAGTGTACCTAGAGTTGAACCTAGCAAGGGGCATGAAAGACAACAAAAAATGCTTGTGTAAATACAGCAGCAAAATAAAGACTAGGTAAAATGTGGGCCCACTATGGGGTAGGTGTGGGTGTCTGACCACAACACAAAAAAATTATGTACTCAAAGACTTATTTACCTCTGTCTTTTCTGAGAATATCTGCCTTCAGCAATTCCATGCCCCCTGAGAGCCTGGCACAAGGAAAATTTTATTTGCTGAAAAAGCCCAAGTTACATTTGCCATTCTGTGGGTGTAACCATTGATGTAAAATGCAATGCAACATTATTACAATAGGTCTCTTCATAAGTATCCTAGGCCAACACCAACAGAAACAGCTTGTTTCTTTTCTCCATTCTTTACTGGAGAAACCCAACATGAGTCATCAGCTCCTACCCTACCCTACCCATGAAGTCAGAATACTGGGAAACTGTTCCAACACATGTTTTCTCAGTGAGAGAAAGGGTTAGATATCATCATCAACTAAGAGTCAGCGAGCTGACAGTTTCAGAAACCCTGGAAAGGCTTTGATAATGAAGAGATTTTCGGGTTTTTTTTTTGTTTTTGTTTTTGTCCTCATTCATTAGCTGCTATTGTTATCCACTGTTCATTATTCATCTTGTAAATAGCTCTCCTGAAGCACCAGAACAATATTGACTTCTGAATAAGAGATGTTATAAAAAGTGAGTTGTTAAATATATTTTGACACAAATCTTTGGTTCTAGTCTCAGGATATGGGCAACTACAAGTCATACCTCAGTACACTTCAATTATTAAGCAAAGTAAGCAAAGGAAAGCTTTACCCCCCTCTATCGAGTCTCTAGTCAGTCTTCCACATCCTCCCAGATGCACTAGGCCCGATTTACTCCAGGGACAAACTAGACCTACTTCCAAGTATTATGCACATAGGGTCATGCCCCCACTCTCCCCCCTCCCAGCTCAGTTTTGAGCAGCTAGGTTGCAGCTTGTGTTTGGAAGAGATACTTTTTGGTGAAATATCTGTAACTGAAAAAGAAGATCCAGCCTTCATTTGATCATTTCATCTCACCATGCAGAAGTCATCTTGTATCCACAAAGTATCTTCTGAAAGGACGGTAGCTGCAATATTCATTCATCTGGTACATTTCAGATGGCTCAACACAAATTGTTACTCTAAACTCCAATTACAGGACAATATTTAGAGTTAATTCTCTCTTATCTTTTGTCATAAAATTAAGGAATTAATTATGTGGAGAAAAATATCATCTTGTTTCAAAGTACAAGGCAAAACTACATCACTCTCTAAAGTTACAAGACAGCAAGAAGAATAAATTGCTAAAAACACTGGTCCTTAGTATGGGTTTAACTCCTCCCACACTGGTGTAATTGACTTCTGCAGAAAAAAGCATTCACCATATTCTTGGCATATGGAACATTTTAGTTCAACTGCCACTTAAAGACTATCCATCCCACAATAATAGTCTCAGGTTTTATGTCCAAAAAAGCAAGCTGCATATGAGGAGACTTTCACCATCTCTATTTACATTTAAAGGAAGAGAGAACAAAAGATTCCTTTAAAGCTGATGGAGGAGACTGGAATAAATTAAGTATCTAAACACAATAACAGAACAAAGATTATTCCATTCAAATCAGTAACTAATTAATCACTTACAGAAAAATGATTCCTAACAGATAAAAGCAAGAAAGAAGTTGATGATGTGCTTTTGTTATTACAAAGTTGCTTTCTGTCTGATTAATCACTCTTCTCCCAGCCTCTCCCATACACACACCCCAATGGGGTTTATCCACTTTCTCAGAGCATATGGCCACAGTTCCCACAATACAGCAAATGATCCCTGAAGAAATTGCTGTACACTGAAGAAGGCGATTCTAATTTTTTAAAAAAGGAGATTTTTATTATTTGTAAAACACTAATCACAGTTTTCTACTACTCATAGATAAAGCCTAGAAAGTAGTAGTGAAAAGACATTCTCTCATGAGATCTTCATGCCTATTCTAGTGCTCCTTCACTTATCACTAAGTTTGAGTTCTGTAGAGTTCAAATGATCTGCTCTTTTGACTATTTCTTTCAGCTTCAAAAGGTATCAATAAAATAAAGTGGAAATGGGGAGGCACAGATCTATACATATCTCATGACAAGTTACAAACATCAAGAAAAAATGCAAAAGACACAACCTCCTTGAGAGTCATCTTCTGTGCTGTGCAGAAAATTCTGCAGGAAAAAAGCTTATCTTCCTTTCTTCTCCATCCTTTCCCAAGACATATAAACATATTGCAAGCTAATTTTTCCCCTCAAAAAAGAGAAACACTAAGCTGCTCCCAACAGCTCACTCCTCTCTTTGTAACCTGAGTTACAGGCAAGTCAGCTATGTCAAAAGAAAATTTAGGATGACAAAGCGTCTTACTATCCACCCTCCCCAGCAGTCAAACCATTTCTCCTCATTCCAGGTGTATCTGTGTATTTGACTTTTGCTGCTGGAATCATGACAAGGATTTCAAGGCAGGCTGCATTCTTCACAAATTCATTGAAACAGGTGATTTCCAAGCTGGTGGTTTGCAGGTATCTGTAGGCAATTTACAGCCTGGCCAGGGAAAGGGACAGCCCATTCCAAGTGGCCCTGCAACCCCAGGAAACTTCTCACCTGTCAGAGGCCCGTGGATACACAGCCACAACATGCCAGGGGCTTCAGGTAATTACTGCTTCTTCCTCTGCTAAGGTGAGGCAGGACAGCTGCTGTAGCTACACTAAATGCAACACTCCCACTGTTAACTTTTTTGTTTGGCTCAAACTTCGTGTCTCTGCCAAAGTACTGATATCAAGTTCCATCTATTTTAAGAACGATCTGGGTAGTTTTAGTTGTGCCTAGATGGGGTGGGCTTCAGCTGGTGGTAGTTTAAAGAGACTGACCTCACAACTTCAGGAAGTCACAAAAACCTTTGACACACGTGACTCTGACCCAGTACCACAGGGTTTTGTTCCCATCAAGTACAATTTCCAGTCAAGCTTAATCTTACTCTAGATTGCATTTATTTACATTTTAAAACAGTACTTGGCCCAGACCTATTTAAAATAAATATCTGATAAACCCTGACTATGAGACAGGAGATTTATAATCTAAGACCCTTCCTGATGATTAGCCTGACCTAGGTCAGGCCTGACCTAGCTAGTCACAGTTAGTAACCGAGATACAGAAAGGTGTCAGTAGTGCTTTGTAAGCCTCCAAGCCTCAGGAGGTAAATAAACCCATATCACAGCACCCAACCATAACAACTTTTTGAGAAATGTGATCATCAGCAATTTAATAGAGTAAAGCAATTTTTTTCCATTAAAAAATATAATAGAAACTGGATGCATACAGACACTTGAGAAACAGACTCCCATATAAAAGGACAGCACAGAGGATGAAATGGCAGAAGTTGCATCATCATAGACAAGCACTGTTTTTTCAGAGCAGATCTCTGTCCTGAAAGATCTTAGTCACTTCATTTGTTACCATTAGTGTCTCAAATCTTCCATTATGAGCATTTCATAGGAGTATCACTCTGCTCAGATGCCCAGAGCTCTATGAAAATGAGGGACATTAAAACAGGGTCTCAAGCAATTGGTCTCAGGTAAAGCTGGTCAGATCTTTCAGATCATTGACCTGGTTTAACAGCCCAGACTCTGAAAAACCAACACCTTCTTGAGCTACTGAGCCTGCTCCAATGTTTTAAATTGTGTGCTTCCCAAGTCCCTTCCACTACCTTAATTTTCATGCAGAGAATTACAGCCAAATCTGTCAAACTCAGCAGCTTCACCCATGGTATTGTTGGTATTTGGCAGAGCAACAGCAACACTGCTCTGAGGCAGCTCTGTCTGAAACAGCAGAGAGAAGTGACCAGAGGGGGCTATGCCTGCACTGACAGAATACCAGAATCCATACAAGGCAGCATGGAGCTTACAACACCAGAGCAGAATTTGCTTTCTCTGTTTGGCAATAACATAACATTGGTCTGAACATGAATGCTCATAAATTCACTACAGCAAAGTAACAATTTTGTTCTCCTCCATGAAATAAAACCATATATACAATGTGTGTGATTGGTTTACCATTTCTGCATCATCATCAGCCATCCTTGATAAAAAGCCCTGTCTTTAAAATAGGCTAAAAGTCTGATGAGTTTAAAACAAACAAACAAATACAACCAAACCAAAACCAAGAAAACCAAACAATTAGAGGGGGGAAAAAAAAGCCTGAAACAACCAGAAAATCCACCACATGGCTCATTTCCTCCCTGGGAAGTTTGACTAGTTAAAACTCAAAATTTTATTTCACACTCCTCTGAACTAATAGCATATTTAGCAAGCTCAAAATTATTCCATACCTATTAGGTAGCCTTGACTATTACCCAGCACCACTTCTGTTGGCTTACAGTGTCACATCTTTTAGCTAAAAGAAATACCAAGTGCCAGCCTTCCCATAAGAGGCACACATCTACTACAAATATAAGCCAATACAAACGTTAAGACTCTCAGTTAAAAGAAGGACGAATTTAGTACATTCATAGTCCTGTGGTATCTGAAGCCTCTCCCTCAAATTCCTGGCTGCAGTCAAAGTTGATTTCTGTGCAAAAATGCTTCTGATACTTACCTCCACACCATGTCAAGGACTTTATCCCACAGTCAAGAAATTTCATCAAAATAGTTCCAAAAAAAATTGAGAATTATTGTGCAAAAGCCATTCCCCAACAGAATACTCAAGATGCAGTGGAAGCAAACTGTTGCATATTGCAAACAGAACACCAAGTCTTTCTTTGGTATCTTAATACAGAAATTACTAACTTGTAAAGATTTACTTATTTCATTCACTTCAACAATGACTTGGACTAGCTCTTCTCTAGGATAACTTTACATTTAGGTCCTGACAAGGAAGTATCTCTATGATAGGCCTATGATACTTGAGTGTACAAACTTCACATTAAAAAAGCCACGTAATTTAAGATGGCTTCAGGCAAACCGTAAAATACAGCACAACCATTAATGACAGAAAATACAGAAATGCATGCCAAAAGAAGAGTTCTCTTATACAGGTCTCTAGTCAGGGTGTTTAGGAGGAGGACCCCCACTTCGGACTCAACTAATAGTCTCTCATATCTACCAACCTCTGTTCCATCCTGAACAGTGCACTGTGCTAACTCCATCTCAGGAATGTTCAAGGTGTTGCACAGAGGTCCTTCCTTATAGCCATATAGTCATTTCCTAGCCCATTTCCCCCCCACAGTACATCTTCTAGGCCTTCCACAAGAATGGGTCTCAAAACTTCAAAACTGATACCAGCAATTACATATAGACATGATAGCTAAATCAATTAAATATTGCATTTTCCAAAGTGCAGAATCCTTACTATAGGCTGAGCAGCTGGAGAGCAGTGCTGCTGTATATGAAAAATTAACACGCAAAAACTCCTTGCTCCTCAGCACTTTTCTTTATGTACTTTGTGACACTCACACTACACTTAGAACCCTGAGCAGACAGCAAGCAACATGAGCCAGCAGCTACATTACTCTCTTGCTTGCACTCATAATTCCATCTTTGCTGTCAGCTGAGATGCCACCAGAAGGCTTGTAATTTGAGAATCTGTCTGCACAAATCCTCCTGCTCCTGTGAAACTGCTGTTTCATAAATCACCTTACACTTCAGAGTGATGCCCTGAAAACAGAGCTCTAGATAGGAAACAGAACTTTAATTCTGTATTTTTCCAAACGAAGACAAAGCTGTATTTGAACAGATCAGGGCATCTTCCTGGTAACTACCACCTCAGACTACACCACTTCTATTTGCTATTTGTGAATAAACACAGAAAAAATAATTCAACAATCTTTCCTCTTATCTAACTAGCAGGTAAGAAAAGAACAACAGATGCTTCCAAAACAGTCCAAAATTAAAGTAGAGTATTATCAATCTGCAGAAGAAAAATAATTCCGCTGGTGCGTTTCTCTAATGAGACTTTATCAGATCAAGTTTCTTTTAAGAGAAAGGTGTGGTGGAGAAAAACAGTCACACAACCCAGTGTTACAGGGTTAGCTCAGAGAAGCAAGGCATTATTCCATCTTCCTTTCAAGGAAAAGTATTTCATACACACAGGCTTCACACCCTCAGTGCCAAAACACCTATTACATCAGTGAATTGCTGCAGAACAATTGCTCTTCATAAAAAGATGAGTGTGTGCTAAAGTAGCAAGAAGCACAAGTATTCTGGACAGTCTGTAATATTTATAGTCATGGCGACCAAGAGGTGCAGTTACACTGTAGTAAACTGCAAAATCTCAAAGTGGCAAGTTATTCTAGCAGCAGCAAGTACTACAGGCCAAAACGTGATAAACATATCACATACATTAGTCATCTTGACAGTTTCTCATGCCCACAAGCCTCATGACTTCAGTGCACTAAAACATTGGTTAACAGTGACACAGTATTTTAACTTGCATAGCTATTCATTTGAAGGCAAAGTTTACTGGCAAGGGGTATTTCTTGCCAGCAATTACTCCAGAATTTTACAGGATTCAAAATGAGCAAGCAACATGTGATGTCCAAAAATGAACTCAGTATCTGTAAACAAGCTTAACAAAGGTGCAAGGTAAGTATTACCAAGTAATTCTTAATGCAGAAATAGAGTAGGCAATGTCACAGTGCTTTCTATATTAAAGAAAATATTTCTGCCTTGCAACAGTTCGTTATTCTTTTGTTGATTATAAAAGTGCTAATACGACTTAAACATTTCAAATGTATTAGTCACTTGCACTTCTCATACTGCAGTGTCCACACTGCAAGTACTCAGATCTTAAAGAGACAAACTACGCATAACTGCTTTCAAGAAGCTGAGAGTCAGGCCAAATTTCCGTCACCTTTAGCTTCCCACAAGCAAACAGTAACTCACACTCGAGGCTATGTAACAAGAACAATTTACAGCTCCAGACTTTGCCTGGAAGCCACAGGTCTGTCCCGCCTCAACACTGATAAGGAATGACCAGCCTTCACCAATTTAAAAATGAAACCCAAATGCCTGGGAGGTTTGGGATTTGTTATTGGTTGGGTTTGGGATTCTTTTGGATAGGCTCATGCCAAGTAAGTATTTTGCCTTTTATAGTGCATGCACTTAAAAATAGGAGTTTCCTAGGCAGCAAAGAACCACAGAGCGGATCAGAGCCATCCGTGAAGCGTTTCGGGGCGGGTATGAACAGCCGCAACTACCGCGCTTTACTGCACTTTAATTGATACCGCTCCTCAGGTGGGCAAAGGCTTCTTCGCTCCGAGACGGAGAGCAACTCCTTGTTGGGACAACTCATTGCTCCGCAGCACGGCTCTCCCAGCTCCCTCGCCGGCCGGAGCGGGAACAGACGAAGGCGGCTTCCAGGCGGGAGCCCAGACAGAGGTCCAGACAGCCTTCCAACTTAACTCTTTCCCGGCCCCGCCGCCGCGCCCAGCCGGTCCTCACGGGGCGGGGAGCGGGACACCTGTCCGCGGCAGCCCGGGGGGGGCGGGGCGCGCCGGGCTCCCAAGTTGGCCGCGGCGGCCAAAGTCGCTCCCAGGAGAAGGCGCGGAGGAGGCGGGCCGGCCGCCGCTACTCACCCGCACCAGGTTGCTGACAGCGGCCTGCACGGCCGACACGGGGGCGGTGAGGTCCGGGATGGCCTTTCCGTCCACCTCCCCCTCCTCGTGCATGATGACCAGGTGGGAGATCTGCTGGGCCACCGGCTCCAGGATGCTCTCGATGGTGCGCGTGTGGAAGACGGGCATGGCGGCGGCGGGGCGGGGGGCCGGGGCCCAAACTCAGCACAAACTCCGGGCAAACTCTGTCCCTGCGGGCTGGCGCCCCACAGAGAAAGCCGCGGCCTCCGCGCAAAGAGGAAGAGGAGGAAGAATAGGAAACCAAACGAGCAGTCCAAGCTCCCCTCGCCCTAGAGCGGAGTGCGGCACACAGAGAAGCGGCTGCCGGCTCAGGCTCACGGAGGCGGGACTCGAACTCGCTGCCCTCCTGCCACCCGCTGGCAGCGCCCACCCCGCACTGGCGCCGCTCCTCAGCCAGGCGGCGGCTTTTCAACCGCCACAACCCGCCCCTCCCGCGGCTCCCGCCCCCGGCCTCTTCGCCCAATGGCCGAGCCGAGGCCGCCGCTCCCAGTGGCGTAATGCCGCGTCCATCAACATTCCAGAGCCTCCTTCCCCCTCCGCCCCCCGCCTTTCCCGCACCACCCGCCTTTCCAACCAAGCTTGGTTGCGCGGGCGCTGGTTTCCCAGAGTCGAGATGACGTCAGACATTCTGCTGTCCATATAAGGAGACGATTAATGTCGGGGTGGCGGGGGGTGAGGGCGGTGGGATTCCTGCGCTACGCCTGCCGCCGGCGCAAGTCCGTATCGTTGGGCTGAGGCGGAGCGCGACCGCCTGGCCGGGCATGTGGGGCTAGGCATCCCTGGGACGGGGGTGGCCGAGGGGAGGTGACACTCCCGGCCGGAGCCGCTGTCCCCAGGCGCTGCTTGGGGCACGCCGCTTCGTGCGGGGCGTGCGTTCTGCCCGCAACCGGCCCTGCGCGGCCCGCCCTGGGCGCGGCTCCAAACGCTTCCGCCCCCACTGAGGAAAAGTGGCGAGAGGCTGCGGTCACCGCTTTCCGCTCCTGCTCCGCCTCAGGTGGGGAGGGCTGTCCCTGCCGCCCCCCTCCCCGCGTGCCGCCCCTCAGGGGCTGAGGGGACACGGCGGGACAACGCTGAGGCGGCGGCGGTCTTGCGGGGCGCCACGTACGGGGAGAGTGAACCTCGGCTTGAGTTTTACCGCTATGACTGGTGGTAATAGCGGGAGCTTGTTTGAATACACTTAGGTGAGCGGCGTGGTGTCGGGAGGAGTACAAACCATAGTCAGGAACGTAAATGCCCACTTTCCCGTAGCGCCTGTGTGGGAGCGTGGCTGCCAGTCCCAGCACAGCTCGGGGTACGAGCGCTGCCCGCCCTCCGCCGTGCTCCGGGCACGGTCTCGTGGCACTGGCAGCACTCGTGGTAATAAAAGGAAACGTGACTAAGGAGTTACGCTCTGCACTTCTTACTTTCTTTGCGAAACGAGGACAGGTTCAGATTCGGAATGTTACTGCTGACTTGTATGTGTTTTAATCCTTGTGGTGCTGTTTTAAGCTATAAATCAATGTCCCTGTCAGACTAGGTTGCAGTCTGAAGTGTTCCAGAGCAAACAATGTGTTTTCTGTGCAGTGTTTGAACACAGCCACTCCTACCAGCAGACACAGGGACATATAGAAAGAGTAATTAGATCAGTAAGGCTGGTGTGAGCTCAAGGATCTCTTTGTAGCTTACACCAGCGTTGTCGTGGTTGGAGCTACAGGGACCGTTGGAAGTTGTAGGCCTAAAAAGCTATGAAAAACAGATTTTGTGCAGAGTTAAGAAATCTTAGCGACACCTTTAGCTCAGAAGTTTTTTTGTTTGGTTTGTTTACAGTTCTCTTTTAGTATGATGGAAATTGTATTTCTCTGTGTGTATTTATTGACTCTCCAGTGGTACGAGTCGTAGTACTAACTTCCATGTTGTACAGTCCCACTTGGTTTGGAAAGAGGCTCGATAACAGATAATCAAATTATGCTATTGGCATGCAAAACGTAATTACAGTATCAGTCTTTCTGCAACAATGAGTGTTTTAGGTTATTTGAACTGTGCGCTGTAAGAGTAGCTTGTGTTGTTTGCTATTGGCTGTATAGCAGGTATCATTTTTAGCATATACATGCCTAGCAGTACCTCTTTCACACACTGTGGATCAGTAATAACTAGAATAGGTAAAAATCCTTCTGGACAGCAGTGTGCAGGAGCTGGGAATTACAAAAAGCAATTAGTCCATGTCTAATCTGCTAAATTCTGTTTTATGGAAGCATGCAAACTTAATAAACCCCACATATTTAGTCATTTGTGAGACATGCACATAAGTGAAACTCTAATTAAAAAAAGTTGCTTTAGATTTAGGATTGTGTGTACTGACTTATGGCTGAATATGCATGTTTATGCATACGACTTTCAGGAGAAAGTGTTATCTGATCATTATAAAAGGCTGATGTGGTGTCTCAAATACGTACAGTTACTACAGACAAATTTAAATATAGAACAGATGAAAATTTTTGGTGGCCTCCGGAAACTTTCCCTGTCTACAGGACCAAAATTTGTACTTGTATTTGGGATGTGTTGGTATTAAGAGTTTGTTTCACTATTTCACTTATATTTGTGTAATTTTTGCCCATACAAAATATAAATCTTATTCTTTGCATTATGTGACCGTACTGCATATCCATCACTGAAATTTCCTTCATGTTGGTGTGGCTGCCTAATTTTTGAAGCCCCATTCGGCAAAATTTAATGCAACAAACTGCAATATATGTAACACTGCTTTTCTAACACTGTTGTTGTTTTTTGAGTTTTTTAAAAGTACTGAATTTACAGAGTTTTCTATTTCCTTTGCAGTATGCACAGCTGTCACATTGATGTCATATTGAGTAACAGCTTTGAGGCAGGTACTTTTTTCAAAAAGTTCAGTTTCTTACTGTGATGTTGCTTCCCCATCATTATTAATGACGATAATCATTAATTCATCGGGTCCTAGTAGATGGTTAGAAAGTAATGACAGATTTTATATTTTCTGTTTATAAAGCCCAGGATGGAAATGTATGTTTTTGTTTGTCCTCTTCCAATATGGTATTGCATATCAAACAAAACAAAGAAAGGGATGCAAAACCTCCTTTCCTTTCCACACACTCAAATTGTTAGCGTTATTAAGAAGTAGTATCTATTATTAGTATGACAGTGGTAACCAGCATCTTAAATAAGTTAATGTGCTTAGAATGAAAGGATTAGCTTTTAAGGCGTTCTTTCCATGTCATTTAGTATTTCATACAAACTCAGGTGAGTCCAGTTAAACCCATTTCTGCAGAGAACCTGATGTCAGACTGTTCTGCTTACAGAAATCTCCATTGTCTTTAGGGGCATAATGTCTCTCTGACCAAAATGATCAAATAAATATTCCTTTTTTCACAAGTCTTTTAACGAAGCAAAGAAATTCTCTCTTTACCTCCACTGAGGTGAGATGCATGAATACAGAAGCAATAGTCTTAGGTGGAAAAAGGGAGGACGCTGTGTGCTTACAAAAATGTAGCTGCAATGCAGCCTCCCTCACAGTGTCTTTTGGAGGGTTATGTATCCCATGCACAGAGTACAGGGCACTGGAGCTGCAAGTGGCAGGAGCAGTGGAACTGAGCTGTTTGTAAAGAGCTTCATGAACCTGCAGTTATCTGCAATTATAAGGTATTTTGCTAGTGTTGATACTTTATTGAAGTAAATGTGTCTGATTACAGTAGATATTTTCAGTATTAGATACCACAGTGGAAAATAACTATGCTTTCTAGGCAAATACACTTGTCTGTGATTAATCACTTTTCCCTGGAATCATCTGATCTTGTTCCTTTACTGCACCAACTTCTAACTTTCCTGAGTAAAAACTAATTAGCTACCTGAGGAAATTTACAGGAATGCTATATTAATATATTGCATGAACTGGATTGTATAAATGTCTTGATCCTATGAAGATTTAAGCATATGTTGAAATTTAAGGTTTAGACTCTATTTTATCAGCTTCTGGAGAATTGGAGGCTACCATTGATCAGAGAACATTCTGCATTTCCCTCTTATCAACTTTTTTATTAACTTTGGGTAATCAAAGAGTAAGCAATGGATGATTGAATTTTAAGTTAAAAGCTGGGGTTTTTTTCTTTCTATGGTAATGCCCACCATAAATTTTAAAATTGTCATGAGTTTGTTGTAGAATGTATTAATGTAGTGATAGCTCTAGTGTGTAGGTGACTGGCACAGGAGGAATAAGTTTCATGCCTAATAAATTACAACCTTAGAGAAAGAAAGAGCAGATTACTAAGGTGTTTGACAGTGTAACTTCACCACAATGG
The DNA here is from genome assembly GCA_024734555.1 of Trochalopteron elliotii. NCBI lineage: Eukaryota > Metazoa > Chordata > Aves > Passeriformes > Leiothrichidae > Trochalopteron > Trochalopteron elliotii. The sequence goes on from JANPWX010000054.1 coordinate 9,477,836, forward strand.
CCTGTCAATGTGCCTTGCCATTATTTAGATGACTTTTGCCATGAAACCAGGTTAGCTTCTGTTTAGTTCTGCATCTTGGCTGGCTGTGTTCTAGGAGCTGCAATGCCACCAACACTTCAGAATTTTTATACACTGACTCATCATCAGTCACTGTCTGAGCTACATGGGAGCAGGCTATTACAACTGGAAAATTTACATCACAGTTGTCATCCAGCTCCTGAGTACAAACTTTGTTTCATCCCACAACAGCACTTGGTTCCCAACTGCCCTTCTATAGCTGTGTTCTGTTGCTGTGCAGGCATAGTGGGGCTTAGGTCAGCAGAGAAGGCTGCTGCCAATTCCCTGTCTCCTGCAAGGAGTTTTTTGCTAGAAGTTCTGCTGAGAAACCAAGAGTGCAAATGTAGTTCATTTTTTCATCTTCTCAGTTACTATACCGAACCCAAAACTTTTTTTTAACTACACTGCATTCTGACATGTTTTATTGTGGAGTAAGTATTGCACCAATTGTAACAACAAAATTCAAGGGATATTTTTACAAACATGAAACACGTAGAAAAGAAAGGTAAGCATAATAAATATATATTTTTGTGTATTATAGAAATTGCTAACTAGGGATGAGGTTCAAAAACATTTTTCAACTTCTCTTCTAAAAAATTAGAGGTGAAAATATATTTTCATGTACATGCAAAGCACATATGATGGTGTATGTGCAGTTAAAATTATACAGTCCAGTCACAGTAAATGCAAAGAAAAAGTCTTTCTACTCTTGTGCTAGCATTACTATTAACCTACAGTAGATTTCGGTGTCTCATAGAGCAACGGGTGGTTTTCAGGAGCTTGACTCATATACTGGCTCAGAGCTTGTCAGTATAATTGACTACCTGGTAAACAATCCAAGTGCTTTATTTACAGTAGGTGACCATTTTAATAGTCTAAACATTAATTTTGCAAATAGGGATTTTGGCTAATATTTATGGTCATTTCTCCACACAGACACAAGGAAATTGAGACAAATAAACCAAAGATGTCAAATGTGTTTAAGTTAATAATGTTAAACCTCATGTGGATGTTGTCATTTGGCTTTAAATGGCCTTTGTTGCTCAATGATTCCTTTCCAAGAACATGCTTTGCAAGAGCAGTAAGGATTTTGTCATCAAGCACTTTACAGAGCTGCTGCATCTACCAGCTGAGATGTGGCAACTAACTTCTGTAGGGTCTTGGTGTAGTTCCTTAAAAAGAACAGGCTGTTTTAAATTATTCCTGTTGATCAGTTTAAGCGTCCCCTGTTTTACTTTGCACTGAAATGGACAGAACCTCAGGTGAGATGCCTACAGTGAGTTCTCATATTTTTTATCTGCCTTGCAAGAGCACATCTTGATACTTGGTTCTTGATTAGGTATTTTTGTGTGCAGGTATGTTCAATTCCATTTCAAGGACCTCTGTATCCAAATCAGCCTCCAAGATGATCTAAGCAATACTTGATTTTTTGGGGGCAGGGGTACATGTTCATCAGTGCCCTCAGCAGGATTTTTCCCTGGCTTCTAATATTAAGTGCTTGTATGTATCAACTCCTTTCCTAGTGGTTCCTTGTACTGGATTTGATTTACTCAAGTATTAAAGCATGTGTGTGTTGGGAAGTGTAAGCTTGGTGTGAAATTTTAAGTGTTCTGCTGATTTAGAGTTTCAGAAGTTATTTATTTCCTTACTGCAGGATTAACAGGCTGGGGGTTTCTGCAATTCTGCCTATGTTCAAATTCACCACAAAGTCAAAGCCTTTAGACTGGCCAACACTTCTTGAAAAGCCACTGTCTGAAATTAAGAAGTACTATCTGGAGTAATAATGAACTCTTTCTATATATGCCTGTATATGATTGATTTCTAACTGCATAATTGTAGGGATCTTTAACATTTTCATAGATTCTTTATGGCTTATATAATTATCTGATTTAGTGTGCAAGTTGAAGATTTGTAGTCGTATATTAGTAGCTATAGGAGTTTACTGACATCAGCAAATACTAAATGGCCAAATTAGACTTCAAAGAGAAAATGCTAGATAGCACTTAATTTCTGTATCAATTTATAAACTCCCTCCATATGCAGTGGAGATATAAATCCACAGAATAAATATACTTTTTTGGACATAGTTTGGAATTTCTTATCTGTGTTGTATTCAGTAACACGTCTTGACTAAAACTCTTCAAGTGTCTCAGAGGAGCTTTAAGTAATTACAGTAGAGAAAGACAATTAACCCGATGCAAAAATACTTCCTTCTTCCTGCCCCCAGATCCTGAACTTGTAGTTATTTTCATATAAATGGACTTTGTACTTAGGGAAAATTCAGTAGGACTCAATGTAAGATTGCTTTGTGAACTTTTTTTTTTTTCTCTGTTCCACAGAAAATGCAGTGGCATTAAAGAAAGGAGGGTGTGTATTCAACACTGGCACTCATGATTTTAAAGATCATTAGGATTGTTTTAGGAGAGTTTAGGAGAGTTTTCTCCTGCTACAAAAGGAAGAATCCAGAATGACAATGATTCATGCTACATTAATGGACCTGAAAAATCTGTTCTCATGGCATGTTATGTCCATAAATTTTGTTTTAGAATCTCTTCAGTATACCAAAAACATGGTCATCTTTCTTTTAGTCTTCTCTATAGCTAGATTCCTAGCTATTAAAAATCAAACTGTGGATCTCTTATCCATAGGGAAGATGCCTGTACTTTGCCTTGCTTTCCTGTAGGTTTCAAGTGTTAGTGGTGTTTTGCCCCATTCCACAGGTGACATTGCCATGTCAGTATTCAGAGATAGGAATGGGAGATTCATAAATCCCGTCCTAAAGGAGCTTGGTTATAAACTATTAGTTCTGTTAAAATGTTTCAAAGGATTTTCTATTTAAGGCATTATATGCAATACAATATCATGTATTCAGTGCACTTACAAAGGGCAACAGTTGATTAATAAAAATTTTTACATTTTTTGAAATTAGGAGCTGTTTGGGTTCTGCTGTCTTGAAGCTGCTGGAGGATAAGAAGCAAAAATTATGGGCCATTAAGTTTGCTGCAAATGCCCTAAGCCAGGGATGAAATGAAATTCCTGTTTTGGTTTTGGGCTCAGTGTGTAGAACAATGTCCCTGATGCCAGGCAACAATATTTTTCATGTGAGTTCTCTACCGTTGCACACTGTGTCAGCACTGCCAACTCAATGGTAAAGTGTGTGCAAACTGGTGCTGGAAGAGGGGCAACAGCCTCAGCAACGTCCCACTGTGCAAAGCATGCTGTGCTTTTGAAGCATTGCCTCCTGAGGCAAACTTTATGCCTTCATCACAGTTCCCCTTGCAAAGCAGTTAGCCAAGCCTAGACTCACATTTTTCACTCATACTGTATTTGATTTACATCAGCTGAAGGAAATGGTAATGTGCAACAGTGACTCTGGAATTTAAACAGAAACCCACAAGGGATCTCCATGCTCAAGGCCAACTTCCAAATATGGGAGAAGAGAAGCAGCCGTAGTAGCCTGGGAAGGCATCCTCAGGCACAGCAAGGGACAAAATAGTTGGAAGTATATGAGCTTTGTGGAATTTGTTCAGAAAGGTAACTGCTGTCATGTTTTAGTCAGAGTGATGGAATGAAATACAAATACTGTGATTGCGGAAAGGAGCACAGTTTATGTTAACTGTCGGGGCCTGAACGACAGAAGTGCAGCTATTTTTTTCAATTTTATTTTAAGTATGTAATAGTGCACTTACTCCAGATCCAAATGTGTATCTGAACTCTGCCAGTATCAATCTGTTACAATCACAGTTTAATCAAGAAAACCCATAAGAAAAGCATTTGTGAGGAAATTAGTGGGGCTCAGTGCCAGGTCTGGTTGAAATTCTGCCAGAACATATTGTCTGAATAGAAATAAATTCACCAATATTTAGACCCCACATTCTGCAAATTCCGATTCAACGGCTTGAGAAGAGCTTTTAATATACATATAGCCCCAAAAGTGTAAAGGCTCAATGATTCTGTTTGCTGGTAGGTTCACTTGTATTTAGCCCTTGCAGATTTTTGAGGCTTCTGACTTCTGTGAGCAGCACTAGCTGTGTGTCAGCCAGGCACATAGAGAAGCAGTGAGCTATAGGCCAAAAGAGTACAGAGCCAAAGCAGCAAGGGCAACTGACAGAGTAGGGGAGTGCAATGTGGTTCACATTTCTAGTGAATTCACTTTACAGAATTGTCTGTAAGTGGTACTCTTGTTCACTGCATTATAGACAAGGCTTAGGATCTTTTTGTTATCATGAAGATAAATCTGGGGTTTAGAAACAAAAAAGGATAATTAGGCCAAAGTCTTACAAATTGAAATGCCATTAGAAAAGCCTTTCTCTTATGGATGTGGACATCTTATGAAGGAAAATAATTTGTAGGCTATTCTTCATAGTGACTGTGAAAGAATTATGAGTTTTCTAGAATAGCTCAGCCAAGAGTGGCTGTGAAAGAGACAAGGTGCTTGTTGTCCTGGGACACTGCCAAAGTGAAGGTGGGAGCAATAGATTCTGTTTTTCTTTTTAAACTCCTTAAATAAAATATCCTGTATTCTGTCAGCAAATGAGAATTAATTGCAATGTGTTTCAAACTTCTTGAACTAACTCTGCTGTCTAAACAACAATTTAATTTGAGTTTCTTCAAGTTCATATGGTGGTCCATATAAGACCATATTGTTTATATGTCATTAGGTAAAAGCATCAACACTTTTCAGGTTGATTAAAATTGCAAGCTGTAGTGGAAAGGACTCCTAAATTTCAAGTCATAAGTCTCTGAAATTAGGATTATATGTTAAAGTTGAGTCATAGTGATTCTGCTTCTCTGCCATCAGTGAAAGATTTGGCGGCAGTGTCACTAAGTGACATACTTATCTTTTAGGGTGGTTCAAAATAGGAAATGTAACAACTTGGATAATGTTTCTGCCTAACTGAAGAGATTTTGGACATTATTCTGTAAGAAGGCGTGCATGCTGTTTGGCAGATGTATTTTATGCCTCAAAAGGCTTAAACCCTAATGCCTGATTTAGTTCTGCTTTTCAGCCTCCATTCCTGTACATGATCATGGAGTCCAAAAATTAATTTGCAATGTAAAAGATTCCTCATGCTAAAACTGTTCAGACTTCAGTTGAAGAATTAAAAAAAAATCTTCAGTAGAGGTATATTTTCACTATATCACCATCAAAAAAGTTATTGATTCCAAAAGCTTGTATGGAAAAAGATTCAAAAGCCATTTGTACAATGTTACAAATTGACCCATCAGGGTATATAATACGTTAAATACATAGACACACAATTTGTAGTTCAAATCCCCATCTTTAAATTTTTCAGCTGAACATATGTACTTTGAGAATTGTTATTTTATTCTTGCCCCCCTTTTTTACTCTGTCATAGATATTTACTGTTGACCACCTTGAGGGCTGGGATATGTGCTAGATGGCACACATGACCTCACTGGGCATCTTCATGTTGTTCCTGTAAAATGGTTCTACTCTAGCACCTCATGAAAGGAAGGACCAAAATTTGTGTCAGGGTAATAAGTAACTTCAGGGTGATAATGTGTGGTATGAAAGTAACTTATCTTCTGTTTCTGTTACATCCTCTTTTCTGTGACTGAGCTTTTCCTCTCCTAGAATTGACTTGTCTCTGTTGCAACAAAGATATATATTGTATAAACACAGTACTGTTCCCTTGGATAATTAGTGATAGTGTGAGGGAAAACAATGTGTGCTACGTCATCATATCCTGGCACTATGGACAACCACAGACACAGTGATCTGAGAAGCACAGCTGTGGATCAGGTCCTGGAGTGGGCTTGCATCTGGTCATGTGGCAGGCACTGCTTGCTGAGCAAACTTTTAAATGCCATGCATGCTTTTATCACACAAAATATGAGCTGTGAGAAAAGAATTGTGCATATATTAAATATATGCACATTATATATTAAATATATGTACATAAATACCTGTATTAATGCATGTACTCCCATGCACCTGATTGACATGCTTATCACAAAATGGGTGAGGCTGGGAAGGGATCACAGGTGAGGTCATCTTGTTCAACCTCTCTGCTCAAGCAGGATCTTCATAGAGCACATTGCACAGGATTGCATCCAAATAGTTCTTGAATATTTCCAGTGAGGGAGACTCCACAACCTCTCTGGGCAGTCTGTTCCAGTGCTTGGTCACCTTCACAGTAAATAAGTTCTTCCTCATGTTCAGGTGGAACTTCCTATGTATCAGTTTCTGCCTGTTGCTTCTCTTACTGTTGCCCACTGAGCAGAGCCTGGATCCTTCCTTTCAACACCCTCCCTTCCAACACTTCCAGACATGGATGAGTTCCCCTCTCAGTGGTCTCTTCTCAAGGCTGATCAGGCCTAGCTCCCCCAACCTTTCCTCATCAGAGAGATGATCCAGTCCCTTAATCATCTTTGTCACCCTCTGCTGGGCGTGTACCAGGAGCTCCATGTCTCTCGTGTCCTGGTGAGCCCAGACCAGGACACAGTGCTTCAGTTGCCCCTCATTAGGACTGAGTAGAGGGGCAGGGTCATCTCCCTCAACCTGCTGGGAATTCTCTTCCCAAGGCACCCCATGATACCCTTGGCTTTCTTCTCCACAAGGGCACACTGTGGCTCATGAACATCTGGTTGTCCACCATGACCCCTTAGATCCTTCCCTGCAGAGTTACTTTCCAGCAGATCAGCCCCCAGCCTGTACTGGTGACAGTATTTATGGCACTCTCCGTGAAATATTTTCCTTGCATCTCCTTTATGTAAGTTGGGAGTAAGCTTGTGGCATCTCTCTCCCAAAAAAGAAGCCTGGAAACAACTTCCCATGGCTTCATGGAAGCCTATTTTCAATCAAAATGTCTCTAAGCAATATAGCCTAAAAATGCTATGTGTCTTTAATTAGGTTTGCATTTCTCTTGGAGACTGGGAGCAAAGGCAGAGAGAATATAATGCAATAGAAACCATGGGAAAACTAGATCTGAAAATGAGGTAAAGAAAACAGATTCTGAACACAGGACTGAGACAGGGAGAAAATTTATTTTGGGAACATCATTTAGGCATTCTACTGACAGGACTGCTTTGAGCAGCTGGGAGATTTCATGAAAGGAGATTTTATTTTGTCCATGAAATGACAGTGAATATAGGAAACATGCTTTCTATATTTTAATTTCAAATTAATGATAAAGGAGAGGAAATACTTGGGTCAAAACTGAGGCACAACATTTTAAGGAATTACTCACATGCATACACACATCTGAATACATACAGTTCACGTGTCCACAACAGAAACCCCTTGGGATGTCAACTTCCTGCTGCTGCTGTAGGAAACCAGTACTTCCATAAGTTTCAGGAAGAGTTTAAAATAATATCACTAAGTGGATTTCCAAATGTGAGTTTGAGCAGGGAAGGCCATTTGCTGCACTAGCTGTTGTCAAGAAGGCTCTGTGGAGGCAGTGAGTTTCTGAGCACTAACTGTGGTCCCCATTGGTTATGAACTGTATCACTGTGGCACAGCTGCTTTCCAAATCTTGCAGCTGAGACAGCCCTGGGGTGAACGTAGTAACCTTCACCACTGTGCACTGACATTTGGTTCTCCTTTTAACTGTCTCATTGCAAAATACAGGAGTGTTAGTTAAATAGCTGGAGTACAAAGAGAACCATGGTTTGTGGATTTGTCAGGCTCAAACCCTAAGAGGAAGTGCACTCCATGTGGCTATAGAAAAGGCTCCAATACTCTGGGGACCCCTTTGATTGCATGTCCAATGTACAATGTCAAGATGAGATATAGATATCAATTGCTACATGTTATGGTAGGAAATAAACCTGCCAATGAAAGAGCAGATGTCATTGCATGAGGTCTGTCTTGCATGGAATAGGAAAGAGATTATTACATCTGTGACATTGATCAGGGTTACACAACCGATAACAAGGTCATTGAATTTGTGCGTTCGTGTTTAGGCTGTAAGAAAATTTAAGTCCTATTCCACACTAGCAAACAAATGTCATAAGTCTTCTTAAAAACAACCAAAAAAGTGAGTGCAAAAAGAACGTGAATATATTTTTAAGAAACAATAATATTACAGATGCACAAATCCAAAGCAGATAGGCTGATTTTTCAGTCATGAGGGACGTCCTTTTTTCACAAAGCCTCTAGTGGATGCAAGCAGATGAGCACAGAGATGCTGTATGAGTGCTGGACCATGGCCTTTGCACTGAAATCCAGCAGATCATATGGAATCATGCAGCAGGCTACACCAGAGAAGGAGGAAATGTAAACACTGCATCCTGGCTGCTGCCATTCTGCTCTCTCCGCCCACAAAATAGGAAGGAGTAGAATTGCAACTCAGACCTGTGTCTCTATGAGAACATTGAGAAAACATTAAAAAAAGAGCAAATAAATCTAAATAAAAAGACATACATCCCCCCCAAAAAACCCAAACCCAATTGAAAAACCCTCCACCAAACCCAGCACACAAACAAACAAAAAAAGCAAAGTCCACCTGACCCACAAACACCCCTATTCACAAATAGGGTGAATCTGCATAGCTTAAATTCTGCTCAGGGTCTCTCCAGACCAGGGCTGGAACTGCAGGAGGTGCATAAAGGCAAGAACTTGGGAGGTCCAGGAGTAGAACAAGAGGGAGTGTGGACATGCAGAGAACAGAGAGAGAAATCCTTAGTAAATGCAGGATAAGAACAACAGCTGTCAGAGGTCAAGGGTTGAGGTGCCTTGCCCCAGAAGAGCTATGTTAGGAATCTTGCCCAGCACCTGTCCATAGTGTCCCAGGCTTGGTCGTTCTGTGATAACATCTAAAGCTGCTAATATATATTGGGGGAAAAAAAAAACCAAAAAAAAAAAAAGGATAAAGCAAGAAAAGACAAAGAAATAAAAGCAAATAAAAGGTGGGAAAAAAAAAAAGGGAAATAAGACAACAGTGATAATGATGACATTCATTTGGAAAGAGTCATTTGGGAAAGATTGGACTCTGGCACAAGCTGAGACCAAAAAGGAGACCTGAAGAGAGGAGTACCCATTATGATAAAATAATTTGGTTTTTTTACAAAGATTTGATTACAAAACAAAAGTGTATGCAAGCATAAACTGAGTTATATTCGAAATGATGATAATTGCCTCCAATGAAGTTTGAGCCTGCTATAAACTGTTAAATACTCTTAAATTATGGTTTAGTTTGAGTACATTTGAATGTACAGACGTTGCAGGGAATTAACCATGCAGCTGATAAAAACTACAGAATGGGGAAGTGTGCTTCTTTGCTCCATATCCAGTGTATGGCTCTCCCACCTCACCGAAAATCAAAGGAGTTTCTTTCTACTTTCACCTTCTGCCCTCTGTAGACTGAATTTCAAGCAGCTCAATACATGGGAAATAAGGTGTCACTGCCCCCTTAGCCTGCAAAATCAAACAGGTGGCAGCTGACACCTCAGAAATGTATTCTTGCAGGTGCCATGGCCAGAAGATGGCTTTTATGGTGAGCAGAGGTAATTTGGCACTACTGCTAGTGCTACTGCAAATGTTTCCATATGTATGGAATGCTCCACAGCTTAATGAAAATCTCCAGGCTGTTTCTCTTTTCTCTTTTGTCTTTCCCAGCTAGCATCCTACAGCCACACTGAGTTCAGACTTCTTAGTATTCCAAAAGCAGAGAAAGATACCTTCATTTGAGATAATAAATAGAAAGTACTTCCTCTGTACATTTTCCTAGGAGCATAAATACTTACACAGGCTTTCCACAGGAAGGTAGCAGTTATCATATAGCTCAGACCACTAACCCCTCCAAGTTCAATCATGCTGTGGCCAGTCCTGTCACTTTCAGAAGATTTAAGAAACCCCACTTAGGAATTCCCACCCATGGTAGGAGACTGTGAGTGTTTTTTTCACCCCAATAATGTGACAGTGAATTCTTTCTGTTACTTTTGTTGTAACCTGAAAATAAAGCAAACTCCTTTTGGACATGAAATAGTGCTGGGTCAGAATTTAGATGCATTCATTCCCCTACACAGGAAAATCCCGTTCAGGTGGGATTTCAGGCTGCATGAATCACATACTGGCAAAAGGAGACTCAAAAGTATTTGGATTTACAAAACTGATGAGCTTACAGAACTCCCATTGTAATCTGCAAGAAATAGACATACAACATAATGATTTGAGATTATGAGCAGTAAATACTACTATCTTTTTACTGCCAAAATTTACAGTTATTAAGAAACTGGAAATATTGTTTAGCAGTAATAATAATACCAATTTATCTGCTGGTAGATTGATCTCCATTGTTGTGGATTACCTGTTTTCTTTGCAAGTAATGGTATTGCTTATATCTGTGGGTACGCTTTGCAAGTTCATTCATCACTGTATTTTTCAAAGGATGGTTTAGATATTAGCTAATGTGCAGTACTCTCTTCTGAGGCTGGCATGAGATAGGTCTTATTTTAGAAAAGAAGGAACTGAGACTTTTTAAAAATAAACAACTTTTCCTTCTTTAGTAGTGCCTGAAATTGCTACATCATATTTTTAGGCTTAGTCTGTACTGCCTCTTTTTGAAATATTTGAGAGCACTGTCACATAATTTGACATGAACAGAGTAATTACACATCAACTCAGAGGTGTCAAGAAGTGGTCTCTGAATTAGTTTCACAGTCCAATCCTATTATGGGTTTTAACCAATGGTCTTGGATACATCTGTGAATAAGTACCTGAGTTGCAACACCCCAAGGTGCTCAACACTGTTAGTTCCATTCTGCCAGTTCTGGGGAGTGATATACATGGCTGAGAATCCATTCTCTTACATTCTTAACTATAGGTGTTAGATTTCAAATAGAGATGATGTGATAGTACTTATGTCTTGGCAATGTCTTTCCTCTGAGCTCCCATTCTTGAAATGTTTGGCATAGTTAAAGTTTTCTTTCATGGGGGTCATTTATTTACTCTGTGTAAATCATACTGTTGTAAGACATCTCCCATCTCTGCAAAGGTTTCAGACACTCTGGGAGATGACAAGCAGCTCACGTAGGACTCTCGGACAGAGTTTATATGGGCTGTGACATTCCAACATGCTTTTTGGTAGCAATAGTCTATTACTGTTACAAAACTACTACTGGCATTCTCCTGAGAGGGGAACATTTCTCCTTAGTTATTAAATCCCTGATAGGAAGCACCTCAACAGCAGCTGAGGGCAGTGCACCCCGTTTGCTAACAGTTGTCACAGCATGCAGAGTGGACCTGTAAACTTTTCCTAGCAGATCATTTATGCCATCTCCCCTAGTAATTCTAGGAGTAGTCTGCCCACTTCATGTGGGACAGTATTCGTTTTCTGTTTGCTGAAGAACTGGACATACCAAGTAGCACACAGAAGGCCAGCAGAAGCACAGATATTCTTGCAGTGGTAATTGTATAGAGTTACTATGACAAAAGTCAGTAAGGTGGTGTAAACTAATATTTTATTTATGTGTTGTCATCTGTAAAGACACAAAGGCCTTGCCTTTGTTTGGAATTAGGCCTGCAGACACTGAGGTAGAGGAAACAGTACAACTTCCAGTTCTGTAAGAGAGAGAGCAAATAGGTACTTTTCTCGATCCTGGAGTCATCTCTGCTCACACTATTTTTTGTTCTTGTTTCTTGGGAGTTTACGTTGTGCAGGAACACCAGAAGCTGTAAGTGTGGTTTACAGACCAAACAATGCCCTAGATTTCAAATGATCTGCAGTGCTGCAACAATGTGAGCTGTGACAAGGTCAAGTTTTTGAAGAGCAACACCCCAGAGTGTGCAATTCATTGTGAATGAGACAAGAGTTCTCAGTTCAAAGTTCTTATATGAAGGAAAAGACTTTTAAAAAGAGGTAAAAATAATTCATGTATATAAAAGCTAGTTTAAAATCCCCTTTAAAAACAGATCACCTTTAATGTGTTCAGAAATATAATTCATAACTCTTTCTGGAGACTCAATGACAGGCTCCCTTCATGCCCTGTGTATCATTCCTCCCACCTAGCCCATTGACTAATCTACTTGTTAATAGCTCACAGCCTGAAACAAATTCATCACCCACATCTGTATTGCTTAGGCTGTGGCTTTCTCCTGGACCTGACAGTGGTAGTGCAAAAAGGCCTAAAAACTGAATATTAGTGCTGACAACTCTTCACACCCACAAACTCCGTGGTCAGCCAGATAAGCTTAAAAGGAATTCCCCTGTGACTTCATTGTCTTCAGACACTCTGGAGCGGTTTTTGTTTGATGGCTGCAGTGTTGTTGTCAGGCTTTTCTTTTAAGAGGCACAAATGTGCCTGCTTATTATCTGATGAAAAAATCTCCTTTATTTACATCACTTTAGGTAGTTTTCTAATCTCATCTAATTTAACATTCAGTTTTTCCGACTACAATTTCAGGTTTTGTCTCAGCATTTGTATTACTACTACTAACTGAACACTAGTTCTGGAGCTTTCTAATAATTTATTGTCATAAAAACCCTTAAATTAATATGCCTAATCCCTCATTTGGGGAGAAAAGCTCAGAAATGGGGATCTCTAATTCTAAAATCCCAGACAGTAGTTCAAGTCACAACCCTTAATTAAAAGACTGCTCTTAATTACAATACTACATTACTTTTCAGGATCCACCTTACTTTCTGCTGTCTCTATTAAATGTGTTTACGCATTTATGTAATGTTCATTAATGTATTTACTTTGCACTGGGCTTATCTTTATTAGTGGCCAGCACCAGCCTAGAAAGGGATTCAGAATTTTCTTCTATTTGATGTCAAATATTTTTGTACCGTAGATAATGTCTATAAATCTATTGCAAAGAAAGCTACTGGTACTCTGATGCCCTCAGAGACTTAATAATCTCACAGATGGTGACTCATAAAACATATCTTATTACAGATTGGGAAATGAGCTTTTTAGTGCAGAATGCTGGAGTTCATAAATATGAACTCTACTTCTGCAGAAGTTCCTGGTTTTCATTGGGGCCTTCAAGGTCCTACAGTGCTTCCCTTAACAAGTACTGCCAGGGAAGCTGTATTACCTTCTCCATCTTCAGCTGAAAGCTGTGTGATGGCTAAATAACTGAACTTGTATAGAATATATCAATCATCTTTATAATGGGTTTTGGAAATATTTCTTTGAAGTGTCAGGCCATTTGATGGTTGAAGAGGGTTCATACTTTTTTAAGGACTGTTCTATAGTTGCAGTCTCCAAAGGAATTATGAAGTGGCTTTGGAATGCTCTGTATTACCTCGGTACCTATCTCAAATCTTATCTGCTTATAAATAAAATGCTATTTTTGACAGCTACTCCTACATGTTTTGATTGGAGAGTGAAAGCCAAGAAAGGTTTTCTTCCTGTTCATTTCAGGAAGTAGTAAAGAGCTTGCAGTAAAGAACTCAAGTTAGGAACTCAGATTAGGAAAGATGCAATGTGAGAACCCTTGTAAAGAGTGTCTGTTTGCAGTCTTGGTATTAAAGCAGGAGCCAGAATAAAGGGCACATTCTCAGAGTGGCATATGATGTGCAGGTACTATAGGAATAAAAGTAGAAGATTCCAGCTTTTCTCACCAGTGTTCATAGTTCTGGTTAGGAATAGTCCTTAAAAAACAAACCAAACCAACACCCCACACCCCCCACACCTCCTCCAGAACACACACACACAAAACAAAATATAGGCAGATGTGCTTGGGTTTTAGCTGGCCCTTACAGAAGTAATGGAACTCCTAGTGTAGAAAGAACAAGGTGTCTTTTGCTTGGGACGGTGGCTGTAGTGAATTCAAATACAAACTCAACCCAGGCTTTGGCTTAAAGCTATCTGAAATAGAACATCAGCAATTAGGAAGCTGTTGGATTTTAAATTTTGTGGGATGCTGAGTTATTATACAGAATCCCTAGATTACTAAAATCTTTTGAACAACCATTGATTCTAGCAACGTGTGTAGACAACTCAGCAAATACTTCCTCCAGATTTCTTGCAAGGGTAGTGCATGCTTATTGCAAGCTTTGTCCTCGTCAACACCAACTGTGATAACAACATAGGTGTCAGAAATGTTCTGTATTTTTGAAATCTGTACATCCACACTTGCTGTCATGTGCAATATAGGAGATGGATTCAAAAAAATAAACTTGAAGATTGCTAAAAAACCGAATCAAATCCAGTTTAACAGCAACTAAACCCACAAGGCTTTTAACATCAGATGTTTTTTGTTTTAGTGGAAAAAAGAGATTTGGGATCTAGTAGCATCAAATCCTAGCTTTTCATTCCACTAAGTGATCTGTGAAAATACTTTCTGTGATCTAAAATAAGACATGCAGACCGGAAGTGTAAAGATACTGTTTTTCTGTGGGAAACCAAATGCGGATTCAGAGTTCCTTGAGTCAGGCTTTTTGCATTGTTTATTTGGAAAGACCTTGGTTTCAGTTGTTCTGTCAATGTAAGTCATACAAGAAGAAAATTCTTCAGTGTGACAGCTACATGGAGAAGAATTCCTTTTCCTTGCCGTGTTTCAACTCAGTTGTTACCGGCTGTGTAACTGGCCAATGCACAAATGGTCTATCCTGTCCTTGAGAAAAGCCTTGAGGCAATAGCTGCTAGAGATATTAAAATTTTGGTTTTTTCCTGTTTTCCTTTTCTTTTGACAGAAATATGATGCTTGTATCTCTTTCAGAGTAATCTATTTTAACAATTTCACCAGGGTTTGTTGTTACGCTGACGTGCTCTGCCCCTTTGAAAAAGTACATATATCAGAACTGAGTTATTTTTGAAGTTTTAGTTGCCATATTTTTTCCCTGCAATGTTAAAGACTAGTTCAGGGTCAGGAATACCCATCAAATAGAAGAGACAGAATAGTCTGTAGTTCCTTTTGGAAAGCAGTGCTGTCTTGCTGCCAGGACCTTTGCCAGGATGTTTTAGGCTGGAGCTCTAGTGTCTCTCATATGGGAAAGTGAATTTTTGCCTATCAGTTACAGCTGCTGTGTGTCGCAGTGCTTGTGAGTTATTTCTTACTTTGGGGGAGAAAATGGAAGGTGGGGAAATGGGACATCTGTTAAAATTCCTAGAAAAGTATTTCTTGGTTGATACAGAGATCAGGGCCCTTGAAGACCACTCAGGAACTGACTCTAATTCACAAGGCTCAGCACCACACAACCCCTCAGTAGGCCGCAGGTCTGAGACAGTGCTGAGAGCTTGTAGTGCCTCTGTGTGAATGAGGGATCTGCTACACCCCTGCATCAGGGGTGTAGGCATCAGGCTGAGGAAGTGCTGGGGAGGTCGCACTGCCAGTAACTGTAGGGAACAGTGTGGACATGAGGAGTAGGGTTAGGCCTGTGTATTGGTGCAGTCTCCATTTCATCATGGTGCAGCTTCTGAATTGTTAACACCCAAAACTGCCTTCCACCAGATTTCTGTCTTCCTCACTGAACTGGATACAGGTAAACTATGCTCTCTCTAGTGATTTTCTTGATTCTTGCAGCTGTACACTGCTAGGATATTTTCTTGAGCTGCCACATTCCTGAGGTAAATAAATCCTTCCTCCCACTCTGCAGCCCTACTGTACCTTCCTTGATAGGGAATTTTTATGTCAAACCCAAAACATTTTCATAACAGATCTGATAAAAGGATGGTTAAATACTGCTGTGGCTCTTTTACTGTATGCATACATTTAACTTACCTGCAGTATTTTCAGGGCAGGAGCAAGACCTCATCATGTGATCTTTATCTGTACTGCACCTTTTTTCTGATTCTTGCAGAACCAATACTAGTGCGCACAGTTATCCAAAATATTGCCTTATCTCTCAATGGCAATGGTAATCTCTGCATTAAACAGAATTACTATTGTTTGTATTTTTTCAGATATATAAATGCCATAATTTTATGACCCCAGTAGACAAATAATGTTTAAATTCAGATAAGTTTGACTCAAGGAATTCTGGACTCTCATTATATAACACTGAAGAAATTTGAGAATTTTTATATATATATATATACACCTCATGCAAATTTAAAGTGTGTTATTTCATTTCACTTTAAAAGAGTCATCAGCAAATGTGACTCCCAGTGCTCACTGATATAATGTTGTGACCAGCAGGAGGGAGAAGCATGGCTTAAACAAAGACCTATACAGACATTTTCTTATCTCTAGAAAGCAGAGATTTCTGCTGCTCCTGCTCGGTGATGTCTTCCTTATAGTGACACATTTCTTGAGATTACCCAGAGAGCACCAACATTTCTTTCAGGTAAAATGAAAACCCAGAGTCTAGATTTTTGTTGTCTCTTTTCAGCTCCACCTCTGATGTCTGTCTATTTTCAGACAAATCTGAGCCTTCATGGCTGAAGCGGGTTTAGCATTTACACAGCTCAGAGCAATGAGTCACATCTTGGTTCTGTTCAGTAAAGCACATAGAGTTCATCGTGAAATACAAAGTTATTTCCAGGCAGGGCCCCTCTCTGAAAAATGTTAACAGGTGGAAGCCCTAGTAGATAACTTAATGTCTGCTCTTCAAGAGGGGGTTATTTTTACCACCAGCCTGAGTTTGGTGAGTGCAAGTGTACCATGCAATGATATACAGAAAGCATTTATAGCTGGAATGCTCTGGAGTGCCACGTCCCTCCCCATTTGTAAAGCAGAAGAGGCAAACAGTCTGATAATGTGTATGCATTTGTGCATTCAGAACACCTACTTGAGGACATGATTTGATTTCTAGGCACAGAATTAATTTGATCACTTAGTCAGAGAACTGGGTTATGAATAGAGAGTACCCAGTACCAAGTCCATAGGTGCTTTGATGAAAAACAGTGTACAAAAGTATTTTTCAGGAAAATGCAGCTTATCTTTGTGAGGTTACTGATCACAGTAAGTTTACAGCCATGTAAACATGTCTAGAATTTCATATGCTTTCATATAAGAAGTCATCTAAAAAAAATTATATTTTTATCTCTGCATTCATTTTTTGCTTCAGGAAAGATTATTAATTTGTAGCTTCTCAGAAAATTTTGCTTTTTTTCCCAGTGTCTAGCTTTGTTTTTTAACACTTGAAGACACACATGCCCACGAAACTGAGGAACTTTATGAAGAAATTTGAGCTGGTAACTGAGTGCAGAAGTCTTGTCTGATGGCTCCTTATCTGAGCAAGAAGAGACTTGATCACTTGTGGAATTCCCCCTGCCTCAGCCCATGTGGATGGTCAGTGACTTTCATTCTCTCCCTGGCTTGGCAGCTCTGGTGAAGACTCATCACAGTGACTTCAGTGCCTTTGACTTCACTGTCTGCTGGAATACTTGAGGCCCACCAGTGTCCCCTGTGAGTGTGGCATAGCAGTGTCTTATAAAAGCATAATGCATTCCCAGTGTGCTCCTGGGAGGAAGGAGTCCAGCTTTGCTCAGGTCCAGCTCTGTGGGGAAGGCCTGTAGAAAAGAAAGCCCACAGCAACAGTGTAAAATGATAAGTCCCACTGTGGTGTAAACAGAGTTTAGGTTTAGAAATGAAGAATTCAGTGGTGAATCATGTGAACTCTCCTTCCCACTTACTGAATACATTACAAGTCCTTAGAAAATTCTGTATTAGTAATACTATAAAAATCTGCTTTTATTGGATTATGGATTGTATTGCATGTCCACAATTGCAAAAAGGGAGGTTGTGCCCCCCACATGCTTCTAGCTAGGCCACTAATATCTCTTATTGTAAGAGAACTGCTCTGTGTATTTTCATTTCTTGGTCTTTTATGAAACACCCAGTTTGCCAGAATGCCAAATAGAGACATGTTTTTATGAGTATCTTTTCTTTAGAAACTGGGCTGAGAGCCACAAACTTGCTTCCAATGAACACCAAACCTTCTTTTAATTTGATGACCTCAGTTACTGTTGTATTTGGATGAACCCAGACAAGTTTTTATGTGAAATTGTCTGTCTTTCATTGCTAATCCTTTGAGCTATTCAGTCTTTTTAAATCCTTGTCTTTTTAGGCCTAAAAGGGCCTACATCTCTATCCAGACACTTTCAATATTCTGTTTTCAGGACTTAAAAAAGCATTTCAAGGCTCTTCCTCTATTTAAGATGATACTGATAACTGCAAAGAAATTTTTTAAACCAAAAATTTTTGCAACATCAGCCAGCATACAATAGTATTTTTTATTCAGGTATAAATGTGCTTAATAACTAAAGAATGTTGCTTGCATATATTAAAATCATCTTTTCTAGGAAAAGGCATGAAGCATGTAGTCAGGTTATCTGATGTCTTGCTTAAAAAAAAATTCTCCACCAACAAAACATGGACTGAACATGGACTTGTAGAATGTGCTTTCAAAAAAGGAGAAATGATTTAATGATTTTTCAAGGTTACAAAGTTAGAGACTGGAATACAGGCGAATAGCAATGAAATGGAATAATGTGCCTGCCTGTCAGAATAGAGAGTGCTTCATATGAACAGGCTTTGAGATGGGTAGATGGAAGTTTTGTGCCATTGGCTCTCAGATGTTCAGCAGACTTTGGCACTGCAGTTTTCCTTCCAGACCTGGGCAGTCGAAGGGGTCACCATTTCTGTGCTATCACCCTGCAGAGAAGTGAGAGTTCCCTGAACCAAGCTACCTCAAGCTCTATGTGTCTAAACTTCTCAAAAATTACTTCTCTCTTTATGATTAGCTTTTTTTCTATTTTCAGTTCTTATTTTGTTTCAGCTTGAAACCAAGACCTTTGATGATTTCAACAGCCAGAAAAAGTATAAATGAAGAAAGTATGGTTATTAAATCTGGGAAGTTCTATAGAGTTTCCGTGATACTTAATATGTTCTGACAAGTATCCACATCTTTATCTTAAAGCTTGTTGAATCAAGATGGTGATCATTAACTCAGCTGAATTTTAAGAAAGATAGATAATGACATGAAAGGGATTATTTTCTTCCTTTGTTTTTCTTGGTTTTAGTTAAAATCAGGAGCATCACAGAACGTAATATATGTTTTCATTAAGTTCTCAACAGCAGAAGTTGCCATCTTTTACTAAACAAATTACAACTTTCATCTGCTCATGGAAATTGCTCTTGGAATACTCTTTTAAGGTCATGGAGAGCAAAAAATAATCAATTATTCTGGAAATGGTATCTGAGAGAATCCGAAATTGCCTGAACTTGTCAGCATAAGGGACTCTGTGCTTGCTTAGTGTGAAAAAAAGAATATTCACAGCTATCATGAACAAAAGGAGATGCAAGATACTTAATTTTTTTCTAGATTTCATGAAGTGTTTTAAAGTACACATATAGGTGCTGTACTCTGGTAAGGTGGCATGGTGGTAGCATCTACTGTCTTAATCTGCTCCTAAATTACGAGGTAAACACATTCCTATGCTATACCAGATATTACAAATGTAATAGGAAGTATCAAAAATACAGAGGCAGTTCAGCCTTCAACAGAGTAGGTCTGCATTTTTCTGTGGTGGAAGACAAGAGTTCAAAGAAATTACCCTTAACCTTTTGGATTCCAGAAAGAACTGCACTGAACATGGACTTGCTTTAGTTTTAAATCCCTTGTCTGACAACTGCCCCTCCTCCTGCAGTACACAATGATGCTGACAGGTCCAAAAGCTACAATATCCTTTACATCTTGAAACAGTCCTCTGTGCTTGCTGTCCTCTCTATCAGGGAGATGGATGCTTTCCTCTCTGTGAAACACGGTATTTTGAATTAAAGAGAATAGTTCAGTTTAAGGTTTGCTAACAGATGCAAACAAATCCCTGAGAAGCAGAGCCTGACCTCTCTAGTGTGATTTTTTTCTTCCTGTGTCTTACTCCCCAAACTTTGAGAAAATGCTTCCACTAATCACAAAGCCTCCCTTGTCCAGATGAAGAGGGAATGCCCTCGTTTCCATGCACCCTGAGGGGCTCCCTGAAACACTCCTGTGTTGCCCTGTCTCGCTGGTGCCCTGGGAGCAGCCCGACTAAGCAGAACATCAGATTCGTTCCAGGCACTGCTGCCTGCCAGCACATTGTAGGACTAACTTGCAAGGAATGTTCCCCTTGGCAGGCAGCCTCCCTCTGGCATCAGTGCCAAGTGATATCAACCATAATTGTTACTATTTATGATTTTTCTTGTTGCTTTTATGAATCACTGCTAAGACAGCTAGGTTATTCCAAAGCTTTGATCAACTGTGCAGTGGAAAACCTGATAATAGGTAGAGGATAGTATGAATTATTTTGAAATTGAGTCTACAATTTTTCGAGCTGAGAGATAAAAGCATATTCTCCTTGAGCTGGGAGTTCCAAATAAAGGAAACACTGAGTCTTAGGACTCCACATTGACACTGTCTTGCTGTGTGCCCTGGAGAAGTTTCTTGAATGTCTCTCTTTGTTTTCTTTTACTTACACTTTTCTCTATATTCTGTTAATTTGCACTTTTTTTCCGGCTGATTTTATATTAATGTAAGCAGGCAGGTCCACATGTAAATAAATATTTCAGCACTAAGAATAATATCATTTGTATGCAATGGGTCTGACTGTGTGTGAAACCCTGAGCTTCTTGGTGTGTGGATGAAATATATAGATAGAAATGGTAATTCTATTTTTGCCTGAAACTAACACACAATTGAAAATATAGCAACTCTGTCCTATTTTGCTTTTCCCAAGTAAGCAAAATGCAAATATATATGAAATTCCTGAGGTGAACAATGCTGTAAGTGCTCAACAGTTCTGATTCAGGTTTGCACTTACAGAAACCCTGGATATGCTGTCACAGGCATTCTGGAAAATGTTGAGTGAAACAGCTATGCATGCACAGTAATTCTGGCATGTTCTAAAAGCAGGTGACTACTGTGCCAGTACAGTGTCATATGAATGCAAGCAGTTTTTATCAGGAACTTCCAAGCAGAAATTTATTTGTACTTTTCTATGTGTCACGACTAAAGCAGACACAAAAATCTATTTTCTGTAAAAGGGAGAACATTGTAATCAAGGCATGCTCTGGGGGTGGGTGGGTTTGAATGCCCACTGTAACAGCAGAGGAAAATAAGTCTAGCCTTTGGTGCTGAAGAATAACCTTCTGTAGCACACATGGGCTAGTAGAGACTTCAGTGGTAGTACTTGAAGGATGCTTTAAGTTCTAAACAAGGATGTTTGTGAGTGTTTTTCTCCACTTCTTGTGGTTGACTGTGGGAGAATACAGTACCCAGCTCTTCGTCCATTTCCAGTGTGTTTAATGCCTCTGCAATGATGTTACAGGAATAATATTGCCTTTTAAACTTCCATACTGTTGCTGAGTGTCAATAATGCTCATGACAGTTTGAGCTTTTCATTGCTTTTAGTTATTATTATTTATTTCATTCTAAATGCAGTGCTACATATTTCATTTTGCAAATGAGAAGTACCTATCAAACATCACTGTTTATATTGGCAAGCTTATGAAATATACTATTCAAGCAAAATGTAATGTTTTTTAAATTTGAGCTATCACAGGGGTACAAATCCTAATGTGGGCATATAATGCAACTGCATATATCCCCAAATATGTGCATTTTCATCAGGTCACCCTAAGCTACATGAGGAAATGGTCTGTTAGCCAGTGTAACAGACAGACCACAAATATGAAGCATCTGGAGACCCAGGCAAGGCAGCACAGCTACATTATGCCATCAGAGGTCATGACACTTGTACAGAAATAGAAGGGCTGGTGGCTTGGAAGCAAGGGGCAGAAGGTTTGAGCTGATTAGGGATGCCCTGCCAATGCCAGTGCTTCCTCTTGCCTTCAGACAGGCATTATGGCAGAGCAGGCACAATGCTTGTCCTGTGTAGAAAAACAGGATATTTCTTAGTACAAGGCATGGAGAGAAGTGGAAAAGTGTTGAGGTACACTGTGTAGGTTACTCACTCCAAGGAAAGGAGGGGCTAATTTTTTCAGTGTCTCAAATAGAAGACTGAACTCTGGGGAAGTCACTAAAATGCTCTGAATGCTTACACTGGGGCAGCAAGCAAACCCTCTACATCAGCATCAGAGAGTGCACCCCCACTCCTGGTGTCCAGCACAGCAGTCTCCAGCTCACATTGCAAAGATGTACAAGTTCAGTCATTTGCTCTCCTGACCCGAGCCCATAAATGCACAGAAATATTTTTCGTATCTTGTTTACTTTATTCCAAACTCTAGTTAGTGCAAAACTCTGAAAACACAGTTTTGTGGAAAACCAATGAGATGCTTTATTATGATGCAGTTTCAGAGTCAAGAATCAAAGGGTTTTTGGTGTAACCCTGCCTAGAAAAAAAAGTTGTAGTACCACTGGGAAATCTTCATGTTTTGTAAACATGAATTACTGAAACCAGAACCACTATGTTAAGTTTGAGGCCGTTCTGAATGAATGGATCTAGACATACTGGCATTTTAAATAGTAACCAACCACAAACTTGGTTTTAGTGTTTAGGTTCCTCTTTCTTTTTTTACATCTTTGTAATTCTTAGAAAACAGAATGCAGCCAGGGGAAGGGTGGCAGGGAAGAAGTGGTTCCTTTGGTCACTGCTACACTGAAATGTTTTTTTCTGTCTTTTCTAGTGAAGAAAAGGCTTTTCCAGAACTTTTTCCCCCCAGCCTAGTAGTAATGTTTCAACTGAATTACCATATATGTTAATTTTCAGCAGTCATCTGGCCCACCCAGGAATGTGAGTCTTGCATTTTCTCACTGTTAAAATCTTAGAACTTAAATTCTTCCATATTTTAGCTACACTATCAAAGTATATCTGTAGTGTATCAAACTGCAGACCTATCAAAGTGTCAGCCATTTAATTATGACTACTTCTGACTTCCTAATTGTTACTGTAAATGTTTTGTCTTCCATTAACTTTCCTCTGCCCTGAAGGCAACAGGCCCCAGATTGCAAGGTGTTGGCCATGTGACATTATGTACAGTCTGTTCAGGTGTCTCTTTTTCCCTGATAAAGAGAGTCCTTCTGCTGCTTTAGGCCTTGGATGTTCTCTGCTGATGGCTAGGACAATTCTGAACACTGCAGGAAGGCAGTGGCCAGAGTGATGATTTTGCTTCAATGGTCTATTTCTGAAAAGCCATCCAAATGCCATAGTGATGGACATCTTTGAAACCATATTTAGTGAATAAACTTTAAATGAAGAGTCTATCTGTTATGCCAGAGCAAGAGAACAGCTTTAGAAATCAATTGTAGCAAAGCAAAAGTTTGCATTTTTTGGTCTTTCTCACTTCTGCCTCTCATATGTTATTTCTAGTGGCCACACTCTAACAGAACATAACATTCTTTTTTATTATTATTTTGGTTTTTCTTGAACTATTAATGTTCTTTATAGAATTCTGACTGTATTCCTAACCTTTTTCACTAGTGTAATTTCTCTTTGCTTCGTGTTTCATTTTACTATAAAATTATTTGCATCAGAAGTGCAACACTCATGTTAGTTGCTGATGCAGGCCACAGAGCTGCTTCTTGTTTCCATCTCACAACCATCTGAACAGAAGTAAAAGGAGAATAGGCAGGATACAGACTAGCCTAAATTTCTTAGGTTTCTATTCAAAATCATATTTGGAATCCTTAGTGTGACAAGCACTGCTGAAATTAGTGGGTTTACTGTGGTGATGAGGAGCTGCCATCGTTCTGTCCCACTTGGTTGCTATGAATTGTAGCTTTTTCTAACACAGCACCTTTGCAGATTGTACTGGTAATGCTGCTGGGCTGTCAGGGGCACTTTGCAGAGTATCTGCTGGAGTCTCAACAGGATTTAACACATGTGGCTTTGCGATCATTAGTATCTAGCAGTTTTTAGCAACCTACCTAACTACATTTTGCTCTGTAGGAATGTACATTTAAATAGACATATTTTTAAATTAATGATAATGTCTTTAGGTATTAGGAATTAGGTATTTTCTGCACTTTAAAATTTCAAACTGTTGTCTAGCAGGTAACAACAGCAGTTAAGTACAGCATTTTTAGAGCACAGATTACAAGACACAGAATTCCAGCCTGAAACATCTGGCTGATAAATTGTGTTGTACACTAATCAGCATGTCATGGTGGTCAATGGCAAGTGCTAGGCAACTCTAAAGCAAATACATCATTATTTCTGTCTCTCCAACCAGAGCCCCATCTGTACAGTAATTTGCTTAGCACCCAGTAAGCTGTAATTTCCAAATTATCTGGAGAAAGATACAATTACCAATAGGGAGAATGGTTCTGAGGGGAGAAAGCTGAGTGTGCTTGGACATTGTAATCTGAAAAATTTCAAAATAACATTTATAGTTTCAGAAATACATTTTTTTCTTGATTAGGAGATACTGTTTTTCACATTGATGAGACAGCACAATAATTCTAAGAAGTGACATTGTCTTCCAGATCCTCAGAATCAAGTTGTGATGTGGTTATTGTCTGATTAGAGACTTGGTGCTTGTAGAAGGAGCTCTACTTCCATTTCATACAAGAAGGCAAGCATCAGACACCAAATAAGTGTGTGTGGCACTTGCACATGAGACATGAGCCTGTACACTGATGTCAGATTAAAGTAGATGGATAAAATCAGTAAAGATAACTAAAAAAAAAACCCAGTAGCAGTGAAACACAGCTGCAGTTTGTTGTTTTTCTTCATGACTTTTGTTTCTCCCCAATGGCTAAAGATTTCTTGCCGTGTGATGTGTTAGTCCTGGCAAAAAAAAAATAGAGTTGTTATAGCTCTTTACTTGTTGGGTGCTCTTATAGTACTGATACACCTTATGACCTGTAGAATATAATGTTTCAGTTCTGGTTGTAGGAAAAATTCAGAGCTCTATTAGTCAGCTCTGATTTTATATTTTGTCTGGTAATGGGCCACTGTGTTTTTCAGCCACTCAGCAGTGCAATGCTAATTCTAGATGACTGATGAGCAGTGCTAGCTCATCTAGCTAAGTTTACAATGACTTTATGCTGAGCTGGGGCTTTCTAGGCACCAGCAGAATTCCTTTTTGTTGCTGCCTTGTGTACATGCTGCTAAGCAGCAGCAGCACCAAATTTCAGATGTAAAGCTCTTCTGCCCGAAGCACAAGTGAGAAGTAGAAGTCTTAAAGAGAGAATATTTCAGTTTTTGAGAAACTTTACTGCGCCCTTCAATGACCAATTAGATAAGCTTGTTTTTCTGTTGGTTCTGAAAATTGCTGTGCAGGTGCTTCTGTTATGTGGATCTATCCTGTTGGTGAGGTCCAAGCTTTAAGGAAACGACTCAGCCATGTGGGGGCTGGTTGATTGCTGTGGTCAGAGATGTGTGGCCTGTATGGGAATTTACGGAAGTGCAGCTCACAGCTGAGCTCATTGTGGCTGGGCCTTCAAGTCAAGGGCAATGTGTGTCAATCTGCTGAAGGAAGTAGAATGAAGGCATGTTCATGAGATATACTGTGTTTCTAAAAAGGAATCATAATTGACATTTAATTTGTCTAGCCTTGCCTTCACTTGCCTTCATTTTGAAATCTTTCTGTCACAATGAATGGAGGCTCCCAGTAAAATCCACTCCCTAGCTGTTGAGTCATGCAGATTTATTCTAGATTTTCTGACTTTTTTGCTTATGCTGCCTTAAGCCTGAAGCCATAAGCAGTAGCTCCACCATGGCAGTGGAGGAGAGAAAATGAATGCATTTCAATAGAAAAGAATACTGCCCTATAAGAATTTTCTTATTTAAGGTTTGAGTCACACCACATTGACAAAATTATCTATGACTTGCTCATCTCAGTGGCTCAGCCGCTATTATATCTGATTTTGAGTGTGCATGTGTTGCAGTGTCTAATTTAGGGGGGAAAAAGGATTACACTCATTTATGTATAGAAAATTATTTATGAAGTAATAATACTCTGAAGCCTGATTTGAGCTTTCAGGAACACTGACTTCAAGGTCTACAAACATTTGCAAATGTAGTTAATAAAAGTTATTTGGAAACATACATGGTGATGAGACAAAGCAGCAGTATAAAATTTACTCCAAATAAAGATTCTACCTCTGAATTTGCTAAGACTCTGCTTAAATCTATGTCCATGGAATTGATGTTGTCTCTCTCCTTGGGATCTTCAGCAATCCCAAGGGATTACTTCAGGGTGAGCAAAAAAATGTTCTTGCATTATTTACCAGTGACTCATTGGTAACCATCTGCCACTCCTCTTCCTTGAGTAAATATTGGCAAATGTTATTGCTGCAGAAACAACAGTCAGCTTTACATCACAGCTTTCTCAGATGCTGGCACAATGGCTGGGCCAGGATAAGGCAAAGTGCTTTTCTGAAAGCTGTAAAAACCATCTGGTGCTTTCTCACATAATGCCAGTCAGGGTAACCCCAAAACTATGCCATCTGATGAGGGGAAAATCAGGACTGAGGTCAGGAACTCACCAAGAATCTATTCCTCGGTTGTTGCAGTTGTGCCAGAGGACTTGATCTGTTTTACCTTGGCAAGGAACAGTTTTATGGCTGGAAGAACAGAGCACAGGCAAATGATGGTTCTGTGAGATCCATTTGGGCTCTCTTCTCTGGGAGAAGTTTTTGGAGGCTAATGATGCCGAGTGTTCTTGCTTTCTTCTGCAGAGCCATGAAAGAGGAAACGCCCCCTCACATACATTCCTTTCATGCTGTGAGATGCAGTTGCATTGAATTTCTATGTTTTCAGCTTCTACTACATCTTCATTGTAGAATTGTGAATTCTTCTGTGACATGATGCTGTATAAAAATTACTCAAAAAGTGGCATCTTGGTACAAAATATCAGGCGGTACAGTTTTCTGAGTTCTAAGAATTGGCCGGTTTTTGTTTTCAAGCATGACTATAATTTTTGCTGCATTCTTACTCAGTTATCTAAAATTGTATCTTCATTGATTTGGCACTTACCAGCTTTCCCAAATAAGACATTACAAGATCCTTAATGGATGTACTTTTGTGGCTTAGTAGCAGACTGGCTGATGCTGTTTGCTTTCAAGGTAACCTTTTATATTTGCTGCATTTTCAGAATGCTTTGACTGTGTGCCCAAAACCACCAAAGACATTCATCCTGCCCCATCTAACTGCAAAGGCTATTTCAGCCACTCTCATGGGCAACCTCTCATGAGGTTGTTGTAACAGGAAGATTTTTCTAAGTGGTTTTTTTCTCTCTAAACTGGTACTTACTCAATGCACACCAAATCCTGTCCCTTGCTGCATGGAGGTGCCCTGCTAAGCCTGGGAAATTTAGCTTGGCTGCTGGAAGCAATTCAGTTATATGAATGTGTGTGTCTTCACCCTGGCTGAAATTCTCAGCTTTCTGTTTGGCCTGGTCATTCTAAATAGAGTGTCAGTCAAGTAAAATGCAGCCTCGCCAACAAGAGGGAAGAAAATACATTAGTCTTTCATATTTTCATGTGTTATCCTGGTAGATTCTGGTGATTAGGTATTGGATCTTTCCAAGCTGGCTTTTCAATGAAGAAGAAATCACTGATGTGGAAGTCTACTACATCCTCTTTGCTACATACAAGCCTAGAAAATGAGCTTTTCTTCTAAGACTTAAAACTTGCTTCCAAGTGATGAAAAAATATTCTTAAGAGACAGTGGTAATATTGCTGGGTAATATGTAGACCTAGTTTGTGGAAATTAGTTCTTCAGTAAAATTATTGGTTAATGTGAAAATTCTTAGAAATAGGCGGGAGTTATTTAAAGACTAAATTATAGCCTGCTGGTTGACTACAGCATGAGCAGTAGGGCTACAGACATGGTGTGTGAAAAAAACCATTTAAAACCATGCTCTACTTTATTTAGAATAGTGTAGGATGAAAAATCACAGTAAATATTCATAATCTATCTTCAAATACTAGAGCAGGAATTTAGATTGTCCTGAACCCTTGTGTTGTTACGGAAGTGTGGAAATTGTTTTCCTCCTTTCATTGCAGAGGGAAAGTAACACTAATTTTGGGAGCTTGAAAGATTGTGCAAAGCAGAGTTATATATGCTGGTCTAGTTTTGTAGGTTTTATCATTTTGGTCAGCATGTGAAATGCAAATGTTAGCAATCTTAGAGTCATTCAGATTTGTCTTCTGTTTGCTTAGGCTTCCCTGTGGATGATCTTTAAAATACGTGGCATCACAAATATAGTTATACAGGATTCAAGCATGGTAATATTGTGTGCAAATCCCTCCTCTCCCCTTCCCCACCATCCTGTCAAATCATGGGCTTTTTTTTGTGTGATCCATGGGTTTTTTTCACTTATTTCTTTGTGTTGTTTAAGGAAACACTGAAGTTATGATTTTACTTTTCCTCTCCAACCATGAGGAATACAACTTTTCTTATGAGTGAAGGCTTAAATCCTTTAACTATGAGCTCTGAGCTAAACAACAATTATCATTACAAGTTCTCATAGCTTTTCTTATTCCACTTTGGATGAATGGTATTATTTCTAATTAAAGACACCATTAAATAACATAGGTAATTCACAAAAAGCCTTAGCTTGTTCTGCAGCATAGGATTCTTGTTGACTAGGCTGTTTGTTTTAGTGAGCTTTCTGTCTTCATACACCACTAAGCTTAGTTTCCCTCTGAACATACAAGCAATCAGCTAGGTAGAGAATACATGACTTTGTAATTTTGTTCACTTCGATTGGTAGTGCAGCTTTTGCAGAAAATTCAATCAAGGCATCAATTTTAGGCTGTGACAATGATAATAAATTCCTTTTTTAACAGAATTTATGCTTTTGTGCTTTTCAACATGACATTTTAATTAGTCAGTGTAAGTGCTAATGAAATAACAAAGTGGTTTGAACCATAGAAAACAGCTATCGTCTGCTAAGTACTATGTGAGAAACAAATGGCAGGACTTACCAGATGGATGCATAAATTAATGTGGCTTTCCTGAGTTTATGGTTTCCAGCTTTTTTATTTTGTATTTCCATTTGTCCTAGGAATGTGTCACAAAATGAAGTAACATACAGCATGAAAGTCCAGTGCAGAAAGTTAATGCTTAAGCTGTGTAATTACAGTCAGCAAAGGATGTGATTTATAAGTATAATTAGTTCTTACTGAACAGTCTTCCACTATGACTTGAAATGGGAGTCTAGTCCAAATGGGAATACAGATGAGAACCTATGCAAGGTGTAGCCCCTTTGGTTCAGTCATGGCTTTGAGAAACAGGAGATGAGTTATGTGGCTTTTCATGATGTGCAGGGCTTCCAATCTCAGTCAATCTCAAAAGCAAAGCTGGAACCACGGGCATTCCTGCCTCAGTCAGTGATTGAGCTCCATTTGTTGCTTGGAGCAGAGGAAAGTTGCAGTCAAGTTGGTGACTTGTTACCAATCCCCATAAATCTGGCAGTGTTGGCTGTTTGCTTCTGGTAAGCTCCACTTGAGTGCAAGCACTGTCTAATTAGACATGAAGATATTTGTTGAATGATATTCCTTTTGCTCACTCGGTCAGTGCTCCGAGCAGGAACCTTTCAGCAGATATTGACGCTGACTCATGGGACTCCAGCTGATGAGGGAGAAGGTTGTGCATCTGCTGTGCTCAAGGTCATGTCCTGGGTTCATGTGTTTGTGGGAAAGCACAGAGCTGCAGGCAGCTGCCTGGAAAATGTGCACTGCTGCCACGTCTGCTCCTTCTGATACCCCACAAACAAGGCACAGCAAAGATCCAAAGGAGAATCCCAGCACTGCAAACACATGGAATGCAGACTGAGGCAGAAGTGTGAAAGTGCATAAGCTGAGGTCTGATTGAGTGAGCCATCCACTGAGAGCAATGAGACTTGACAGGTCTAAGTGAGGAAAGGCCCGGAAGGGCTCTTCAGAGAAAGAACATTATTGCTACCACAGTTCAGTTCCTTGTCAGCCTCTTGCTAGGGCTGCAGCCTAGCCTTGAAACTATGACTTGCAAATGTTTGCAAAATATAAACTGCATAAGAAATTCAGACTTGGGCATTTTGTAGTTCTGAATCTCTTGACAGAGCATTGTCTTTGCAGGAGTTTGATTTTGCTGGAGTATATTTCTGTTTCACAGCAAACTGGACTTTAGGGTAAGAGCAAATTGCCAGATTCTGCCTCTGGAATGAGTGCATGGTGCCTGTCAGATTCTGTGGGAGCTGCTGGCGTTGAGGCGAGGGCTGAATATTTGGGCTTGATCCTGAAAAACAGTTTCAAGTCCTGCTGTTTTATTCATTGGCACATAATCTAGACAAACAAGATTTGCAGAGGATTTTATTTTTTATTTCATGTGAGATTCTTTAGGATGTATTTTATATTTGGTAAAATAGTTGTTTGAAAAATGATGTGCAACATAAATACCATTTCTGAATTTGACTCCAGCTGAGGAAGACACATGCAGAGGAGATGGAAAAAGATGCATGAGAAATCTGACCTTAACCTACTCCCTTGCTGGGTTCATGCACTTTAACTCAAGAGATACCCATAAGTAATAGAATTTTAAAAACATTTAACTCACATTTTTTAAACACTTAACTTAAATCATCAATGCATTTGAATAAATATGTTTAGCCATTTCTTTGCAACTAAGAGCTGCCATGGTGTTTGGTTCCCCAACACTGCTGTTAAAGCAATTGCAGGCTAATTTATTCTACACCTACCTGGGTCTTGTCAGTTCTGAGTAGTCAAGCAAGTCGACAGCTTAGTTTTTATTCCTTTCCTGTCACAGAGGCAGAGAAATAGCCCTGCTGCTGGGCTTGTTCAAAGATGAAATTGCTCTGGAGTCTCATTAATATAGTGAATCAATATGTTCTCCTGAACTGGCATGTTTTATGTACTTAGCCTCTCCTCCCTAGGAAGACACTATTATTTAGGAATCAAATCTATCCAGCAAACTAAAATTAAGTTATTTTCCCCCTCTCTTTATATATTTTTGCAGCTAAAAAGTATTCCAAGCAGCATTCTAAATTATTCAAAACCCTGTAGTCTGTGGAATTTTCAATCTGATGGAAACAGCTGAAAAATAAAAACCACATGCTCCACTGGCTCTGCATACAAGAGTCTGCATTTTAATCCAGAGCTGCTGCATACACTGTGGCATGTGCCTCTATCGTTTGGTGTTGACATCTGCATTATGATGAGAGGAATTATTCAAAGCCAAATTACTATTCAGGGTGGTAGTGTGGAACAATGAAAATGAGATTGCTAGAGGGGAAAATATATGCAACAGTTTGTATAGTTAGGGAAGAAAATTGGATTCATTTGCTGAAGCACTACTTTCCTCTTTAGCAGAGTTTTTTAACCCCTTTACAACAGCTAAAATAAAGCTGTGACATGTTTCATGACAAAATTCAAATACTTTTTCAACTGATTTAGTTGTACTATTTATGGACCTAATCAGAAAATGTCCTATAAGTAGGAAATACTTTGTTTAGACACACATCTACATTTTGTTGGAACAGTGGGAGTAATTTGCATCAAAAAGAAAAATACAACCAAAGAATTACCACTTTTCATTAAGCTGTGAATGCACTGATTTTCCTTTTTTTCTGTTGCAAATGGAAAAGTTTTTCTTTCAATTAATAGATGTGGATCCTTAGTTAACTGGGCCCCTGCATTGTGAATATTCTGCTGTGTCCTGTATTGGTGAGCTTCATAGCTCAGGATATTAATTTCTCTCCCAAAAATAATTTTCTTCCTTAGCTAACTAAGACAGTCTGACTTGTAAATGCTGACACACAGTATAGAGGTAGAGGTTGGTTTCTTCAAGTTTGTGCTGGTCTATACCTCTTTTAGAAGTAGAGACCCAACATTCTTCAGCTACCCAAGCATTTAGACATCCTAATACAACTTTTGGAAAGTCATCCTTGCCCTGTACTTCTGCAGAGAGGTTGTGGATTCCTTCCTATGTTTAAAAATTATCTACAATAACCATAAATTAGAGTTTCTCTGTATATTTTGGTCAGAATTCCACGTTTGCCCATGACATCTCACAAAACAAGCTATTTAGAGCACACCATTGTTTTACTACTTGGCAGATCAAAATTTCCACCCATTCTTGAAAGGTTTATGGCAAAGTGTAGCTCTATCCTAATTGCTGCCTCTGAGTCCCCCCTCCTTTTTCTTACATTGTCTGTCCAGTTATTTTACAAGGAACTTCAGTGCCTCAGGTCTGGGAGGTGGCAGTGTTCCCATTTCATTTCTTTACTTCTTACACTGTGTGCCAGACCAAACACTGGTGTATGGGCACATTCGAACTGGTTGCTAAATAAGCAATAGACACTTGTCTTCCTCCTTGAGGGCTGTTTGCTTACCTGCAGTTTAACTTCACTTATGTGTCTTCTAACTGGTTGCACTGACATCCTTTGTGTGTGATTCCTAGAGCTCACAAAATTCCTTATTGACCACAGAAATAATTTTAAAGAGACAATAAAGAAATGGAAATTCAAATGTAAGACCTGGGACAAGCCGAACTGAACGGTTTTAAGGCTGGTTTTACTTTTATTAATGTTGGATTTGTTAATGTTTTGAGTCCTCATTTATACAAACAAAGCCCCCTGAACTGAGTTGTTTCTTTTCCAGCAAGAATGATGGGTTTTATCAGTGTACATTTTCAACATAAGAAATCAAGTAATTGTTACAATTTTATTACTACTTGAGAAAGATTTATAATAAGTTACTGGGGGGCAGGGCATGAGGGGAGACGAGTGCTGAGCTGGACTAGGCTGTGGTGAAAAGACAGTGAATAACCAGATATTTTTGAACCTTCTACTCATGCTATGTAGCAACTTTTCTTCTAGTGAAATTCTGCAGTTTCTTTGGAATTTTGTAGCTTTCTTGCAAGGGGAAGCAGAAGGACAGGCACTGCCCTCTTCTCTCTGGCTACCAGTGATGACACCCAAGGCAGTGGCATGAAATTGTGTCAGGGGAGGTTTGAGTTGGGTATTAGGGAAAGGTTCTTCACCCAGAGGGTGGTTGGGCACTGGAGCAGCTCCTCAGGGCGATGGTCACAGTACCAGACCTGCCAAAGTTCAAGAAGTGCTTAGACAGAGCTCTCTGGCACATGGTGTGATTGTTAATGCTGTCCTGTGCAGGGCCAGGATTTGGAGTTTGATGATCCTTGTAGGTCCCTTCTGACTCAAGGTATTCTATGATTCAGTAAGAAAAATCTGTCCTATATATATTTGCATGATATGCCTCAATGTAATGTAGACATACTTACCCTTGAATAAGAGGAGTGTTGCAACTGCTAAAACCTATTTTTAGAGATGAACAAGCACAGAAGCAGAAAGGGAACACACAAGTTAGAGTAGGTTCTGTGGTGAAGAGACCAAAGAGTGCAGGAAATACATCCCTGGCTCTTGTAGTGTCTGTAACTACTCTTAGACTGAACATCTGATGCTGAGATTTGAGAACTAAATGTTTGATAGCTGAAGAGTGATGTATCTGCACTGTGTTCCAAAAGATCTGAAGAAGTTATCAGCCATGTTTGTGCTTTGAAAGGCCCAATAAACTTTGGTGTCAGAGAGTTAAAAAATCAGGAGCTGTCCATGACACTGGTAGAAGAATTAACTTATGTAAGCCAATTAAGGTTGTTTGCACTAAGGTACAGAATTCTGATTTCATACATATGCTAGAAAATACCAGTTCTCTGGACTATGTTCATCCCAGTGACACACATTAAGTATCTCCCATTGCTGTGGCTTTAATAACCTTCCAGCAGATGCTGGAAAGCTGCCACAGGGAGTGCAGCCCAGGCAGTAACAGTAGGAGCTTCTTCATTAGACTCCCTTCTTCAGCAGGCCCTGGGAATGATGGCTGCTTAATTCCCATCTTTTGCATGAGAGAGATCTTTCCTGTATAATGTTATCTTCAGTTTATGTAGCATATGTTAATAGGTCACATGAATCTTCTGAGGAAATTGATTACTTGGCTATTAGCTTTCATTTAATTCATAACTGAATGCTCTAGAAAGACTTCTATGCTGAATTATCTTCACATTCTCAGGTAGAATTTATCCTCTAAG
Source organism: Trochalopteron elliotii (assembly GCA_024734555.1). Taxonomy (NCBI): domain Eukaryota; kingdom Metazoa; phylum Chordata; class Aves; order Passeriformes; family Leiothrichidae; genus Trochalopteron; species Trochalopteron elliotii. The sequence continues at coordinate 9,511,745 of JANPWX010000054.1, forward strand.
AAATAATTAAAAAAAGCTATTTACATATTCTTGGCATTTAAGTCACCTATTTTTGCAAAAGATATCAATTCTAGAAATAATTTTTGAACTCATTGAAGATTATGACAATTATTTGCCTCGTCCTTTAACTTCTGAATCAATACTGGTTGCCACAGCTTCATCTCATTTGCTGTCAAAACACAGTACATCATATATCTGTAGCAGAAATAACTCTAAAAGGAGTGGAGGATTTGGCATCATTTTTGAACCTAGGTGATGCATAAGGAAGATCAATAGTAACATAAAAACCCCAGTTTTTAGGGTTACATAAAATAGTAACCTAAAAACCACATAATTTTTATGTTCTGTACTATTGTAATAGTCTAACAGAATAAGTAACAATTCTATTTAAATGTTACAAAACCTGTTTCTAATGAGGGTGAGTAATTTGTGAGAAATGCAGAATATCTCAGCATTCTGCCTGATGTCATTTTTGTTTGTCATCTAGCAGAATGAGATGAAATAAGTGTTCAGTTTTGTTCATTTGCTTCTTTTAGCAATATTGCGTTCTGTTCATGTGTCAAGAAGAAAATAATTTTTAAAGTAATCTTTAATGGAATAATGAATTAGGATTCTTTATCTTTGCCATATATCTCATATTTCTTAAAAATATGTTAATTTGATAATTCAGAGGCTGGAAAAATTTCTTAATCTCACAATTTTCAAGTCATGGATGCTTTAACAGTTTCTTGTTTCCAAGGTTCAGAATGATAATGTTTGGGTCATGGGCTTCCTAAAATTTGACAAGTGATAACACAAATCAGACAACTGTAGCAAAGGGGTGTGCAGACTTATTTATTAAACACATTCAAGTGTTCTCTGGCTGGATGCTCTGCTAATCTTTGTGTTACACCTATTTTGATATTGTAATGCCATTTTTATTTTCAGAATGGGACAACTTCTTGAACAAATGGATATGATTTGTCATTTTAGCTGTGCATTGATGCCTGAATAGATCACAATAATTAGTTGATGTAAGATCAGTTAGGTTCTGAAAATGTTGATGCAGCTTCTGATGGCAGCACATTTTCAGAAATTGCTTGTCTGTACTTCGCTTCCCTGCCTGAACGTGTCAGATGTGAAGACCTATGAAAAGTAAATTGTAAACAAGCTTTTGCCTATTATCTGAGTGTGATTGCATTACCTTAAGAAAGCAGTTAAGGACTGAGTAGAAACTTTGTGGGTGTTGTCTTGAAGTTAAAATTTCAAACGTCCAAGATCCAAGAGATTAAACCAATTCAAAGCAAATTGCACAGCAAAGTACTTGTCTCTGTGTGTAACAAGTGGGAGAAGCGGTCTGGAGAAGAGTCAGCATCTCTCAGGTCAGAGCGGCGAGTTGGTTCCTATTTAGACGTGGCCACACGGCCTGAAATTAGTATTCTTTTAACGATATGGGGTTAGAGCCTCCCACCGCTGCGGATGTCCCTTGGGGAAGGCACCATCCCCTCTCCACGGCGTTTGTATGACAACACGCACGGCTGCCGCAGCCTGGGCCGCCCGCCTCTGTCCTCGCATGCCTCGCTGGCCGGGGGCTTCCTGCCGCCGTCCCCATCCCGCCGTCCCCGTCCCCCTATCCCCATCCCGCCGGCCTCATCCCGGTCCCATCCCTCTATACCCATCCCGCCGCCCCCATCCCGCCGGCCTCATCCCGCCGGCCTCATCCCGTCCCCATCCCGCCTTTCCCATCTCTCCGTCCCTATCCCTCTATCCACATCTCTCTATCCCCATTCCGCCGTTCCCATCCCGCCGTTCCCATCCCTCTGTCCCCATCCCTCTATCCCCATCCCTCCATCCCCATCCTGCCGTCCCGGCCCCGCCGCCGCGGGACGCGGGCGCCCCAGCGGAGCCGGCGGTGCGGACGCGGCGGGAGCTGCTCCCCCCGAGCAAACGCTCTGGAGTGGCGGCCGTCGGCGGGCGCGTTTTAATGATGCAGCGCTTTAGAGCGGCTCAGGGAGGATCGCTGTCAGCGCTCCCTCTTAACACAATTATAACTGGTACTCTTCTTAGGTAAGATTTAGTACTGCCGCGTCTGCTTGTGCTTTGTGTGCCAGATTATCTTTGCCTGTGCTATTTCAGTCGAACTCGTGCTTTGTTGGAGGAAAATGGTTATGTGGTGTAGTACGGTTTTGCAGATTCTTATTAAACACTTTTCCCGCTGTTTCCATGCCTTCCACGACTTCCTGTGAACGTGACATGAAATAACTTGCTTTTGTTTGGTTTTGGTTGTTGGGATTTTTTGTTTTGTTTTGGTTTGTTTTTCGTTTGTTTATTTATGTATTATTCACGAAGTAGCTCTTTGTTGTGGCAAGGGGTTCTCATAAGGACAGCGTTCTGGCCATTCTGCTGCTGTAAAGGGTGCTAGCATTACCTGAAGTCTAGATAGATAGATCAGGAAAATGCAGGATTAGAAATGTCAGTAAAGAATCACAGACTTGTCTAGCAGGATCACAGTTAGAAGTGCTGGGTTACATACGTAAATGGCTCAGTAACTACTGTTTGTCCCATGCTCACCTTTTTATAAGTACTGGGGTGGAAGAGGGGCAAAGGTTATGCTCTAAATAAAACCTCTTCCCTGTGATTTACGTGCTCAATGAATTGCCTGTGCACTGACTGCGAGCGACAGCGTCTCCTTTTCCGAGGCTGCTCCCCCATCTAGCGGCAGCTCTATGCCTTGGCTGCCAGAGAGGGATGAGGATGCTCGCGCCTCACCGCCCACCTTAGGCACAAAATTTACTCCTGGATTTGAACAACTGCAAGTGCGGCCCATCTAAGTTGGAGTCTATCTAGACCAATCAGTAAAAGACATACTTAGTTTTTCTGTAGATGTTCATAAAAGTTTTAATAGAGAAGAATGGGATTTAAGTCAGGGGAAACTGCCTTGTCTGCTGGGAGCTTTGTAATGAATGAGGCTGGCCCAGACACTTAATACTAAATCTGGAGATAACAATGCAATCACTCTTCTAGATCATTCAGTATTAAAGGTGTACTTGTCAGTGCTGTATTTATATTTTCCCTTTAAAACATTATTTCTCTAATAGCTCACAAGTCTCCAAATTGATCTGATTACCTGTATCTTTGAGCTGTAGACTTTTATATTTTTTTTCTGTAAAGCTTAATGTATGAACCCTGTCTTGATGCATCTTTGTTTCCATACCAGGATTCTGTTACTAAAAATACAAGACCGAAAGTTCTGTTTGGCAGTAGGTTTGTTATTAATAAAAATTAGCCATTGGTTCCTGTGCAGTGATACCAAAAACATGATTGGGTTACTGGTAATCAATCTTCTGTGAGAGAAAGCTCCTACAGAAATGCTCTTGGCCATTGGAAGAGCCCAGAGACTGTAACGTTAATTATAGTATCCAGGCAAGTTTGACAGATACCAGACAAAGAAAACCCAATAATTAAATAGCATCTGATCTTGATTGTCCCTATAGAAACTAGAATATACCCAGCAGATATAGCTATTTTCTCATTCAGGTTGAATGCAGGAGCTCAGATGCTGGAGATTTGTAGGATTCTTTGGGATTAAGTCAGTAAAATACATTACATATATATAAAAACTTCAGCCCTTGACATGAATTTCTAGTAGGAAAAAGCATAGCAGAAAATCTCTGGTAATTGTGAAATTTGAACCTTGTTATCACAGTCTTTGTAGCTGTAAAATTATCCCATCAGGCAAAGATAATTAACTTGTTTAAACGAATGTAGTGAAAACTATAATATTTCATTAAACCTGTATACTTGTCTCTTTAGTTATACTGCCACAAAGTCTGTCAGTGTACGTGCCAGCACAGGTATGTATAGCCTGGCCCTTCAGTGTGGCATATCTTCATTGAGACTCTGCATCTGGTTCCAGAGAGTTCTTTAAACATTGCTGCTTCCTGGCATTTTCAATGTATTAATAATGCATCTTTTTATTATTATTTCAGGTTTGTTGATATAAAAGCCTGCTGATGTAAATCACACTCAAGTGACAAACTTTGTTTTTAAGCTTTGCATTCAAAGCACTCATAAACTAGCATCCTTGGGAGGCTGAAATCCACTGTTTCTTTATCTTCTTCCACCACTTATCATCTTACATATATGATGGCTCTGTTGCCTCTGAACGGTCAGTATTTTTCCTGGCCATATGATTGTTTTCATGCCTGAGGAGGACATACGTGTATTTTATGTCTAGAATAGAACTGCAGAAATAAAAACTGTTCCAAATTTTTGAGAGTAAAGCTAGTGGCTGATATAATTTTCTCTCAGACTTTTTTTAAATCCCTTTAATGTAGTTTTCAGGCTGAGTGAAGTTGACCATCAGAAAACATTTCTATAGCCTGGTTTCAGTTGCAGAATGTAAAAAACTTTCTCTGATTTGTCTCTCCAGGTAATAAAGAAAAGATCTCTTGATGCTGTGTGTATTAAAACAAGCCCATTGCAAATAGAGGATACAGTTAATGTAAGACAGAGTGTTCTTAGGGGGCAGAAGATTTAAAATGTAAGATAAACCTAATTGCAGTTATTTTAGATGGAACTGGGCTGGTCTGGAAAAATATTTTTAATTTATCTGTATATATGTAATTTGAAATTAAACCTTAATTTAATTAAGGTTAAATTTAAACTCAGACCCCCTTGCTGTCCTGCAATGTTGGCTCAGGTACATGAGATGGTCACAAGCAACTGTTTAAGGCAGTCCTTCATGTGGCTGGGGCTGCTGTTGACATAGCACGGAAGCACGGAAGCTTGTTTAAAAATAAAAATATTATCCAACCACACAAATTTGCAATGTGTCAGACTTTGCAGGTGCATTTGAAGATGAAGGAGTTGGGACATTAGTGAAGATTTTTTTATCATGGGTGCTAACATGCTGTAGTAATGCCAAGTACATGCTGTGATCTTCATGGAACAGCTGGAATTTCAACAGCTGTAGTGATGTTCTGGTTTATGTCACTTGGGGCTGCTTTAACTTAGGCTAAAGTTTTGTGCCACAAGGCAAGAAAATTTAGGGAAGAATTAGTGGTAAATAATTCTTAACTACTACTGTTGATGTTATGAATTTACTGCACTCAGAACATCCCAGCTGTGACTAGCAGAGATAGTTTGGTTCATTTCTAATAAATGTGAAACTGCCCGTGGATGTGTAAATGTGTCCATCTGGTCTTCCGGAATTATATTGTCACCAAACAGGCACCAAATCCCAAGATGCATAAGTCTGTGACCATCAAAGACTCATAGTTGCCTGTAATTTTCATCTTCTTTCATGATTGCCTCTTACAATAATACTGAGCTTTGAGAGATTTTATCACACACCCAGAGGCTTCTAGCTCAAAGCATACTGAGGTAATTCATGTGTATGATGCCAAGTCATAGCATTACATACAAACCACTTTTCAGTTACTCAGTAGAAAAAATAACATTTCCACTATCCAATGGGGGATAATAATTTTACTCTCTTGTCAGTTGCACATGTTATTCATTGACATTATTTTGTCCAGTGGGACATGGAAACAATTTGATTCTAGTCCTTTCTAGAATATTATTTTGTTAAGTGTCACTGAAAGGTTTGCTCAAAACTCTTTGTAGTTATTAGTCTACCTATAAGAGGTTTGCCTTTAATTGTTAATTCAGAAATCCAGACTATTTTCTCTCATAGGGCCCATTTCTTAAAGCCACTTTTTAAAAAGATGGGTAAATTGTGTAATATAATTTCTAAATTTCCCTGCAACATCTGTATTTTCATGTAGTCATTTCAGTCCCTGAGCATGTTCATTGATTTCATAATAAACCAGGGAACCTGAGGTTAGATGATTTCTCAAAATACCTTTCCGTTGCATTGCAAGAACCCAAACCAACTATTTTATTTCTGTGTAATTTTTTCTGGAAAAAATCCAGTGGACGAGGCTCAACACTACTGAATTCCATTTATTTTATGCTTTACTACTCTTACCAGTAATTTCATAATAGTTCAGTTCAGTTTCCCTTCCTGCAACCAAGACTATTGCTTCTCACCCCACCTCCGGAAGACGCAGAGAACAGTTTCTTCTCTTCTCCGCTTCAGCCTTTTTCCTTTTGAGGAAATTGTCCCTTGTAGATTTTGCTTTTCTGGATAAAATGAAGCAAATATTTTCAGTCTTTTCTCCTTGTCATCTTCTGGACCACTGATTACTGCTGTCTTCTCATCAAGAAGAATGACACTCAAAACAAAACACAGCTGAGTGTTTGCCTTGTCCTGAGGTTTACAAACTGTGCTCTGAAGTATGTGTCAGTATGTTTACAGTTTTTTACTCAGTACTGTTGACTTAAATCCAGCCTGTGCTCTGCAATGCCTTCTGGATCTGTTTTAATACCAGTCATCACTCATCTACTTCTGTGCATTTGGTTATTCCTGTTCATCTTCATTATCTTGTTCATTTTCAGTGACTCTGGGTTGCTGCATTCACTCTGGATCCTGTTTGGATGCTGGTATTCTCACAGCCCTTCACAGCTTCCAAGATCATTAGTGTATCCTACCAGGCAGATGCCACCTAAATCCAAATGAGTCAACTTATTGGCTGCAGCTATGGAACTGCACACAGGAACTGAGCATACTGCTCATGTGGGTCTGCATGTGTTTTCATGCTTGGCTTTTGGGTCTGCATCTCATTTTGCATCTGTTCATTAAGTACACAGTCCTTGTTCCTTCAAATTCATGCATTTCCACCTCTCATAGTTCCATTTCATTTACTTGTCAAAAAGTTGAACAGCAAAGCCAAATTCTGTTCAGATTGTCCACTTGTATACTGCATGAGATGGGATGGATTTGGAAGGTTTATGCCAGACCAAGTTTGAACCCAGATGTTTTCTTCAATGAATATGTAGTCCAAATATGTCACTTTCTACTTCAGTTTAAGATAGAGATATCTGAAACTTGAAATTACAAGACTGATGAATGCATGACTCTCTTTTCATGGATAAATTTTGTACTCATTAAGCCTAAAACAGGAGCTGTGGTTAGGTGTTAGAAGTGAGCCAAAGGCTTAGTGACCAAATAGTCATGTTGTTTAGTTCAAGTTTCAATATGCATAAACAAAATCCTCTCATGCATGCAATTCCACGTGGAAGTGGTTTAACAAATAGGTGATGGTGTATTACATTTCCTCATCCTTTAGTTTATTTTAAACTGATTTTATTTTTAACTACTTTGAGTCATATTTTAGTTTCACTTCCATGAAGAAAGCTTCAGCTATATAAGGTCAAGTGGTCTGTTCATTCAGGATGCATCACTTCCTTCTAAGAGCTGACAGGTTAAACACACTTCGTATGTGCTCTGAACACATCAGATACTGCTTTGTCCTCTTTGTTTGATATGTTTCTTCTTTGGAAGGATTGAAGATAAGTTTAGATCATGTTAGTCATGCTTATAAGGCTTCCAAGAGTATGATCTCTTCACTTGGGTTGATGCCCACCTCTGAGCTTTTCTAAATGCTTGTTGGACTCTTATTCTGCTCCTCTCTATTGCCAGCAAAGACCTGAAATCAATGAACCATATTAACTAAAAGTAGTTTATGATATCAAATTTTGTCTTGCATGTATGTTTGTACCCAGCAGATATCTAGTATCTTCCAAAACCATTCTCTCTCTGGTCATGCTCATCATGCTGCAGGGGTGTTTGCCAGCCTCCCTGCACAGTTCTCTAGGCTGTTTCTCTCCATCTTCACCAGCACCTCAACTTGGATCAGCACCTGCTCACTCTCTGTAACACAGAAAGAGAATATTTCCTGTGGATTCTGTTGCACGAAGAGGAATTTTTGCAAAACTGTGCTCTCATCTTTGTCCTTCATTTTTCCAGGCTCTGATAAGTAGCCAGGCAGTTGATACTGTAGCTGTGGGGCCAAAATAATGCAGAAAACATTGAAAGGGACTACTTCCAGTGCAGAGGTGGATGTATACTGTATGTTTGTCTAAAGATTAATTTTTGTTGGAATAACTTACCCAATATAAACTAAAGAGCAAATAAGACTGCACACCCAAACAAGCATCTAAATGATCTCTGTTTTCAATATCCTGTCTTTATTTATACTTTGCGTAGAGTTTCCTAGACTGCAAACTGAAGGAAACCTAAATGCACGTCTTATCACTCCTTGTTCATTCTTGTGTATATTCATAATGTTGGAAATAAGTTGAAATTTAAATTATATCTCTGCCTAAAAAAAGCCTAGAGAAGTTGATGACAAATGTGCTGTCCATTTCAATGAAATTCCTATGCAGTAGCTGTAAAAGTATTTATAATCTCCACCTCCTGGAGATTCATTGTTAAGTATTAAAGTGGAATACTGAAGTAAGAAAGTTGTAGCATGCCAAAAATCATGCTTAAAACCTAGTGTATTTTTGTCTAAAACTCTATTACCATTGCTTTGGGCATGAAGTATTCTCTGCCAGCACTGGTCACGTGGTTCTGGCAGCTGCTGTCAAAATAAGCAGCAAGGAGGTGCTTTTCTTCTTACAGTCTCCCTGTCTCTCACATGAGATCTTTAACTCATTCTCCAGAAACAATGTAATTGTAACCAACTCCCTGCACAAACTTTAATCAGGAGTCCACAACTTGCCCCAAATAACTCTACCACACACACTGATGAACTCTAATAAATTTGTTTGCAGATCCCAACCACAAATTGCATTGCCTAAGAGTTTGCCATCCAGCACTGTCAGCAATCATTTCATGTTTCAGTAGTGCTCGGTGTCCCTGTCCACCATTGGGCTGTCAGGCATTAGTCACAGCACAGTCACACAGCTGTCAACTCTCGCTCCTGCCAGCTCACAGGCAGGCAGAGCTGTGGGAAAAGGGAAGTACTGGCCCACCCATTCTATAGAAACAGGGCTGAAGTGTAAGGACAGCGCTGCAACGACTGCAGATGGTACCTGGTTCAGTCTTCAGTCTCAAGGACCAGACTTCACCAGGGTTCTTCCTACCATTCCAGGTATGCATTCCAGCATGCAAAGTTCATGTACCCAGAGACTACACAGAGCTATGGCTGTAGTATCATTTTCACAAACACCCACGTGCTTTTTGGAAAAAGACAATTTAGCTTATGCAAATCAAATACTTCACTAATCACAAAGTTCAAATATTTTTGTTTTACTAAGGAAGATTACAGCCAGATTAGAACTTAATGACAATTCTCTTTTGGGTCATACCCTTGTATTTTCTAGAGAGGAGAAACAAACATATAAGAAGATAGTTTTTAATGATATTTAACATCCATAATACAAACAATAAGTTAAACACAGTAAAAATAATTAAATAAAGCTTGAGGTTCCAGCCCTCATAGAAATAATTCAGATCTACAAAACAAAGACAAGTTTAAAAATAAACCCAGAATAAGTCTTGAAGATAAAAAAATCACTTCCACATAATATCAGTTAAATGAATGGAAATAAATTTCTGACTTTTGATGCCTGCAGCATTCAGTAAATGCCAAGTTCTTAAATCTTCTCCAGGGTGCATAGGTACATGTAGAGAGGTTGCATAATCAGACTTTACAGGGGACTCAGACACCCTTCACGTGTGACCTGGAAGTCCAGCAAGTTTCCAATTTGCCTTCTTGCAGCACAGTTCTTAAGTGAAATACTTTAAGAATTTGTAATGCTGACTCAGCTACTACACTTTTTGGGTTTTTTTCTCTCCACTTTTTGATGCGAAGCCTGATCACTCTCTCAGTACTGGTCTTAACAGGTTAGGTCTGTAGGACTTGAGACTTAGTATTATTGGGTACAATGAGGGGAGATTTTAGACTCAGGTCATGTATAAAATGAATACTTGACTTAAGTAAGTTGAAACTGTATCAATATTTCCAGAGCAATGCTGGTTCATAAATTAAGTAGACAGCTAACTTGCTATGCATAGTATCATGCATGGGAATACTCATTTAAATGTTAAATATTTTAGCTTCCCACTGAGTGGTTTCTAGGTAATTCAGAGTAGTAAGATAATATATCAACCATCTCTCTGCCTCATGCCTCAGGAACACTGATGTGAGTGACTGACCACACAAGCATTCAAAATGAAAGCCTCTTATGACATTCAGGTCTTCACTGTCCTGGTGTCAGTATAGGCTGAATTTTGTTCATTTCAGTCCAGCTGTAGAAAAAAGGTCACTTTGGTTCAGGAAGAAAACGACTCTTGGCAAGTAACCCATTCATGCTGGAGTCAATCCAGTTAAGGTATTGAGTAACTCTGGTGTAAACACCAGGCTTGTTTTCCTTTGCACAGCCATCTCCCCAGCTGACAATGCCATAAACCATCATCCTGCCATTGTGCTCACACACCATGGGGCCACCGGAATCTCCCTGACAACAGAAAGAACACATTAGGTCATTTTCTGCAGATGGAGCCTGTGATTGTTTTTCTAGAGTTCAGCAAACTAGTAAGTACCTATGAGCCAAAGCTTTGATCTTTGAGAACGTTGCTTAGATGGAACAAAAGGTTTGGCATTCGCTGTGACTTGAACAGTCTGTAAAGCTGAGGGGTTTTCTAGTTCCCCCATCAGGCTACCAGAAGAATAGTTACCTTGGAAAACAACCCTCCACCCCCATCCTAAAGTTTATAAGGACAGATATTAGACTAGTGGTACAAGGTCAAGGCCATCATGCCCAACTCTTCATCACAAAATCAACTGTCTCCCTGTGCATAAGGTACTTTTACACTTGAGGATGCTTGTTCTTTCCAGTTGCTCCTATGGCCACTCTGCCCAGTAAGGTGCAGGAAAATAAATCTAGTTTTGAGGAACCTGGAGGAGCTCAGTGTCCCCTGTAATCTACCCTTGCAAAGCTATATAGTTAATGTGCAAGCTGAGATCAGAACAGTTGCTATATAGCTCTGATGGATGTCTTTTGGCTATTGCTTGAACAGATTGAAAATAAGACCTTGAGGAAAAACAATAGCTAAGATATTGCACATCTTGCACCTGCAAAGGAAAGCCTGGAGGGGGTAAAACCTAACTCCAGGTTCCAACTTTATTGCAGATGTTTGGCCACACTACAGGTCAACTCCATGTGACATAGTAATTTCCAGTTACATTAGAGACTCTTGTGACTAGTAGAATTACAAGATGCTGCCATATAGTAGTGTATGTGCATTTGAAATTATTTAGAAAATAAACCAAACCAATTTTACCTTGCAGGCATCAATCTGCCATGTGGGATCCCCAGCACAGACCATGTTGTCAGTAACTCTAATATTGTCATAGTATTCATACTTGCATTTGCTCTGTGATATTAAGTTCACAGTGGCTGACATCAGTTTTTGAGCATAGAAGATGTCATCTGCAAAAAAAAAGTATTTCATTATTTTCACCTTCCTTCCAAGACACAAAGAGAAGCAAGAAAGCCCCCCGTAACAATTTCTGCACTTAAACTAGCATAACCATTCCAATTCTCCATTGAGGTTCTTACCTCCACCTTATGCAGTATTGGTTTGCATTTACTGTTAATAAATAAGTTTCAAAGAGAAAAATAAATGTTCCAAATACAAAATATAAAGTTTTGTTTTTAGAGAGAAACAGTTTAATAATTTTTGATGGAAATTCTGCACAAATGCAATCCTTTGCTAATCCTCCCACATGGCTTTGATTTTTTTTCTCTGCTCCTCATCACATCAGGAATGATAAAAATTGTGTTTTACATCTTGGCTTACTTTGTATGGTTGATGAGTGAGAGAAACATCAGATAGGAAATGCCATAGACAACTAGAGAAGATGATAGTAAAGGTCATCTTCAAGAGATACACATGGAATACACACAATAGAAAGCAATCTTTTTTTAATACTTCACAGATCATGGTGTAAAAATCATCACATTCCCACCATTGTGGAAGACCAACTTGGGGAAAAGAAGTCATTCACTTACAAAAATCTTGTTTTCCATAGCCAGCTATTTCACAGTGGGTATTCTCTTTTAAGTAGAGGTTCCTCTCTGGCAAGCAGACTGTTCTGACATACTTGGATTCTACTGCACACTGTCCAGAAGTCGTCTTTATCCTTATCAAAGCTATGAAGCAAGTCAGAAAAGGCATAGTTAGATTTGTAAAGCAGGCCTTCCTCCTCAAGTTCTGACAATAGAAGTATTTGGTACAGTTAATGGGAGTAGTTGCAATTATATTTAGTTCTGGTTACATATGGCTCCCCTCATTGCTTTTGGAATGAGTCATTACTTAATAACAACATTCATTTCCCAACACTAAAACTGACAAATGTTCCAACTTGAACTTGCTTCCTCAAAGGATAGGGGCTGATAGCTCAGGTGAAAGAGTCTTCTGCAAGAGTATCTTTAGATGTTTTAACATACCAACTTTCTGACAGGCTATAGAGGGTGGCACCCACTACCCTGAATGGCTTACAAAGATATTCTTGGATTTTCTTTATTTTAGCAGCAGCAGCTGGAGGAATCTGGAAGGGCTGATAGAGTTCTAAATGTCAAGTGCAAGAGTAGCAAGTCTGTTCTGTGCAAGTTGCAAAAACCCTTCTCTGAAGTGCTTGCTTTAAGAATAGGTCTGTGAACTGTGAAACCCAGACTTTTATGAAAGTCTGAATTGATTCAGGATAACCTTCAGCTAATGAGGTGCCTGATATGGCATTCCCATGCTATATGATGAAACCTACTGTGCATGCATTTTTTTGTCATTTACTATACATAGTGTGATCTCTAGGCACATAATAAAACAGCAGAAATGGAATGCTGCCACCAGTGCCCATGGAAAAGCCATGTCTTCTACAGGTGCAGAGCCTGCCTACCAGGTAATGCATCTGATATGTACCGTGACCAAAACTTATACAAGTGCAAAAACTGTCAGCACAGGCCTAGTTTTCAGGCTGTTCCTGGTCCCCCTTCTTCCCAACCTCTGGTTCTACTTGTTTAGAAGATGTATGCCACAATTATGTAGCCTTCACCTAATCCCAGGGTTTTAAAGGCTCATATTAAGATGACACTTACCAATATCATTCTCATTGCCACCTGTGTCATCTGTAAAGTCAGGGTGAGAGATGATCTCATCAACCATGAATACTTGTTCCTTATCATCAGTAACATTCAGTATGGACTTTCCAAGGAAGACTTTGTAGACAGATTTGTTTATTTGTCTTCTTGACCTGAATGAGAGTAGGGAGACTGGTGAAGGCTAGTGATTTCTGAGAGTAAGGTCAACAGCTGAGACCCAGTCCCTGTTTCATATTTATTTTGATGCTGATAAGCAAAAGTAAAATCTAGTCAGCTTTGAAAGTTGATCCAATATTCTGAATGAATGCATCCTAATTTTCCATTTGAAGGGATTAAGATGTTCAGACATTTTGAAACACACTTAACTGGTTGCTACTAATGCAAGGTGTTGGCGTTAAGAATCCTCTGCAGGATGCCAAAAGGATCAGCTTTCCACAGAAAAGTCAACAAAAAACACCCATGAATGTATTACACAGCTCATCACCATCAGTACAATTACAAAGTTTGGGGAATGGCTAAGGTAAAAATTAAATCCCGGCACCCATATACACTAAATTGTTTAAACTGCATCCCACCAAACTGTCTGCATCTTGCTAGTTCATTCTGCTAGCTATCGTCTCCCAGAGGCTTAATGTTTCTTTTGCTGCTCTTGTTTTGTTCAGTCAAAGGAACATTCTTACTGTGGTGCATTCCAAAGGGTTGCTCAATGAGCATCACACACAAGAAATCACTTGAAGAAAGTTGCAGGTAAGAAGCCCATGGAACTGGGAACTTACGGAGTGTGGAAACAGTGCGCTGCCGTGAGCACCCAGCAAGGGTCGATGAGGCTGCCACCGCACAGGAAGTGGTCCGTGCCCCTTATGGTTTGGAAGATGCCAGCTATCCAAGGCTGAGACTCAACCTCTGCCTGCCTTCCACCAACAATCTTGAAGTTCCTGCTGAAACTCCTTTGACCACATGTCAGCCCTGTGAAAAGAAGAATTTTGTTCAGATGTTCTTACAAATCAAGCTCAACCTTGTGCTATTAAGAATAAAATTAAATAAACAAAACGCCAATTGTGTTGAAACTAATATTACTTACCACACTTCTCTATGTTGCAAGGTGTTTCTTGAATGAAAGATCCTCTTTTGGTGTAACACCAGGGCTTGCTCCTTCCATTTGGATTTCTAAAAGACAAGAGTGTTCTTTTTATAAAGACAGTTTTAAATTAAAAGCCATAGTATCTTAAAATTCCAGGTGTTCTGAAAAAAACCCAAAATATTTTGTTGCAAGATATGCCAGGGAGCAAAATGCTTTGGAAAGTCACATTTTAAAAAATAACGTTACAGAGATGAATTATTGACTAAATGTATTTGAAAACATGTTTCTCACTGAAGCACCTCTGGAGCTGTGATAACAGAAGTTATCACAGGAAGAATGATGCTTTTCTTACCTGCAGTAGCTGTGTTTGCCCAGCCCAAGCTGCAAAGCATTCTCGGAGTAAGCATGGTAACGACCCCTCCTGGTTAGTGAGTGCGAGTTCCATGGCAGACATTTGTCTTCTGTTGCCATCCCTCTGTAGTCCTCTCCATTTTCATTATAGCATGTGCTGTCAGTGTCTGAAAAAAAATTTTATTAGCAGCATATTCATGTTTATAATTGTTCTGTGATAGACATGGACAAATCTTTCCAATGAGGAATAAAGTTCTTGCATTACACTCAAAAACAGATACAAAAATCTAGACTGACTAGATATTGTTATTAAATTTGCTCTGTATGGATTTTGAGCATCAGTTGTCTTACACTTTAAACATGCATATTAATTAACAGTTTAAGTGAACTTCACAATCTGTTAAGTTCCTCTGCTTCTGAACACTCACAAACAAGTTCATTTTTTTCACCCCAAACTGAAAGTAAGGTTGAGGTAAGCAACCTTAATGAGGAGGCAGGGACAACAAAAATTAGAGATTGTGATTTTGCACCAGCATTTACTTGCTTCTCCTCCTTTAGTCTGTTAGCATAAACTGCTAAAGGCTATCCAGTCATGTTTCTAGGTAATACTTTAACTTGGCATTTCATATTAATTTTTTGAGTATCTTTTAGACCTTTCCAATCAATTCAATTAGCATTAAGGAAGACAGATACTCTACCTAGCTCACAGTGAATCCCAGTGTATCCATCTGGACATATACAACGACCAATTCCACTAAAGAGGTAATAGGTAATGCACGTTCCTCCATTCAAACAAGGGCATTCTGTAAGTAAAAGACATCACTAATTATAGGCAAAACATTTGAATGAGGGGGCGAAATGTAATTGAAAATTAAATTTTAGGTGTTTCATATCATTAAGGGTCTTTCTTCTTGTATGAAGGTATAAGTACAGGGTAATAAGCTCTTTTTAGGTACAAACAGAACAGGCAGATGCTTACCCTTGTGCTCTGATCTGCGTTTATATGGCTTGTAATACTTCCAGTTATAAATCTACAGGAAAAGGAAAAAAAAAAGATTTTTAACAAGGCAGTTCCTTTTATGTGGTTTGATCATCTTTTCCCTACTCTGTTCCCTATTGCATACCTTCAACACTTTAGGCTTTTGCATGTTGCTACCTGCTGAACCTGCTCTGTGGAATCTGGATATGAATGAGAACTGGAGCTCTAATCCAGCAAAGCAGAATGGGGAAGGCAAACCAATCCCATGTCATGCAAACAAAAACCACCAAAAAACCCCAAGCTCAGAAAAACCCCACTGAGCTGTGCCACTGCATCAGGTCAACATTGTAATTACTTATGCTGTAAGAACCCAAGCAGCTCTTAATGGTCACTGTCCCTAAAACAGGGAAGGAAACCTCACCCTCTCCACCAAGCAGTGCAGCACAGCTGCAACATTCATCAATTGCCCCAGTCATTTTGGTGACCTTGGTGCTTCACACTTGTACCATAGAATAAAAGCCAGAAAATGTATTCAGCAATGGATTCCTGTTCTATCCTTCATGGTATTCCCTCTGCTTTGCAAGCTAGGTATGCCTTTCTCCATGAACTAAGATTAGGCTTTTCATACACTTAAAACTTACAGACTCTAGTCCCGTGACAAGTGTGCCCAAGGTTATTGTGAGGAAGATGAGTAACTTCATGTTGTTAGTTAACTTCTCCCTTTGTTCTTCTTCTATCTGTATTATTTGATTCTGAAAATAAAAGAGGAATTTAGTGTCATGTTGTAGCTTGCAGTGTCAGCTTTCTTGCTTCTGTTCTCTTCAGTTGGTTTCAGAATAAGTTACAACACAACTGGTGAAGAATTATCCATTTACTTGCAGTGGAATATCTGCTTATTATTTCCGCATATTGAATTAGAGGCTATACTTTGAAGCTTTTTTGTACAGGCAGCAATAGAACCAGATCTTTTTTTAAGAGTGTAAATGAAGCAGGAACAGAGAAATTGGAAAAATCCATACTCCATTTTTGCAGTATGGACTAAAAGTTGGAAATTGGCAGATGTATTTAGCTGCTGTCCAACTGTTTGTACCTATTTAACTGACCATTGGTACCTTCAACGAAAGCACTGAGCATGCAGCTTCAGGGTATGAAAGAGAAAGCTCCTTTTTTCAGTACCTCTGTAGTTATCAGCTGCTTCTTGTTGCAGCTCAGCATTTAGGTAAGCCTGACCACCTCACCAAGTGCCTTTGACCACTGCCAATTCTTGAAAGTCTGCTGGTGACGTTGCCTCACTTATTTACAGTATTAGAGTATTTACAATATTACTACTTACATGCAGCTAGATCTTGTAGCCAAGCATGCATTGCAGTCTTACCAATGATAAATCTTATAATTATCTTGTAATGACAATGAGGGGGTACAAAAGAGTCCCATATGTTCTTTTTTTAAGTTGCAATGTAAGTCATGGGAGTATTTTTTTTAAAGCATTCTCACTTTTAGAAAACTGTAAAACTTGATTTTTAAAAGATTCCATGGGAATCCCAGTTATATTTAGATTAGCAAAAAAAAGCAATGCAATAGAAGAGAATGCACAGAACTGAGCTGGTGCTGAAGACCTGCTCCACATTGTACCTGCTTCAGGTTTCTACACTGGACTAATTCCAATTTGGTCCTGCAGACAGAATGCCTACTGATATGTGGATTGCACCTTCTAGTTTGATTTTGTTTGGAAGAAATGGAGTGCAAGTACTCTATAGCTAATCACTGAACACTCCTAACACACATTAAATTCACACGCTCAGTGGTGTGAACCAAAACACAGGGCATAGAGAAGATCACTAGATTCATTTGGAAAATAGACATTATACAAATGAAAATGCTCACACAGACGCAACCTTTGCTTGTAAGCAGGTGCCATAACACAAGAAAGCAAATTATGCCCCAGGTACTTGGCTGTGCATGCTATTCAGGTTCAGATGAGATTTCAGCAGCTATACTTCCCTTAAACGTTATTATGGCAATTATTTTTAGCATTTTTGGCAGCAAAAGTAATTTATTCTTTGTTACCATAATTAGTTTCTCGGGCCCAGCCTCCACACCACAAACAGCACTGCTGCTGAGTCCTTTAAAAATTCGGACATACTGTGGCACCTAGAATTGACCTTCCCCACTGCTGCGATACTGCACCACAGCAGCTTTTTAATTTTTTTTCAATGTAATTTTAAGAGCAATCGCTTCATCCCGATCGATTCAGACGCGGCACGGGCGCCTTTAGCTGCCGACTGCGTTTCAAAGGCTTGGCACTTACCGGCGGCGGAGCGGCGATGCCGGGACGGCGGAGCTGCAGCGGCTGCTGGGGCGCAGCGCGGCCCGGGCTCTATAAAGGCCGAGCCGAGGCGGGGCCGCCGCCGCTGCCTCCCTGGGGCGGCTCCGCACCGCCCCCTCGGCACCGCCGAGCTGCAAACAGAGCTGCCCAGTGACTCAAGGGGGAAATTTTTTATGCCGCTTTTTAGTTTCGGGGAAGGAGGGTACGGTCAGCGCGAGCAAACAGCTTTGTACGGTGTAAAATTTCTGGAAGGGGCTCCTTGGCTTCCCCGTGGCAGTCAGCAATTCCTTAGGGACATTTGTGAAAACAAAAGAGAAATATAAGTGAGAGCTATGAAAGGAATGACTAGAAACATGCCTAGAGACTTGACAGAATGATAGCAATGATAACATGCATGTATATATGCATTAGCAATAAACACAGAATGACTGTGAAGCATGCCTGGAGATAACAAGCAAATGTGGTGGTTTTTATTTGTATGGTGCTACCCATAATGATAGAAGTACAAGTGATCTTTTAATTAATAGAGGATTAAAATCTTTCAGGTGTGGGTTAAACACAGCCCGCTGGGAGGGAGTATTGGGTCAGAACGTGCGCTTGAAGCACTGGGTGTGTTTTCAGAGAGCTGTCTTCAGCTGAAACGCAGGACATTGGGGAGAGTGGTTCCCGTGCCAGCTGGAATCTGTTAGGACACAGGGCTTACAGAGGGTGCTGAACTCATCTCCTCCAAATTACTTATGCTCTCTTGACCCTGAGAAATCTTTTACTTGTGAGAAAGTGGTTGTGGTTCTCTTATAATTTCTGTCTCCCAAAGAAATATTCAAAGCAGCTCATTTCATAAGATGAGCATGGAGATTTGAAGTGACAGATGTCTAAGAATGCAGACCCAGCACAACAGATAGTCTTTCCTGGCCCAGTTAAATGTGATTTTGTTCACATTATGCTGTGATCTTATAGCAATGCAGTGAATAACAGCAAACCACTACATGGTATTTGTGGGTGTATTCATAGGGTTTAGCTTCAGATAGTGCAGGTGACTAAGGTGAGGTAGGTCTCCACAGGCTGCGTAGCTGATGAGAAGCAGTTTCTTTAGAGGTCAGGTCAGAGAAGGAGTTGACCTGAAATTCCCTCAATAGAAATGTTTTCATAGTTTGACAATCCAGAGCTTAAGGAGACTACCTTTCTGTGTTTGCCATGTAACAACTGGTGTGAGTATGGCTCAGCTTTCTTCTTCCCTCCCCATTTTCTCTGTGTCAAATCTGTGGTATAACCATACCTTTATTTAGATACTGTCTACTTACATTCTCTATTCCTTTCTCTTCAGATGTTCAGGCTCACCTCAGAACAGATGTCACATTTGCAGAAAGCACTCTGAGTTCACTTCACTGAGTGGCAGGAACTGAGTCAAGAGAAACAGCTCAAGCTGGAAGTCCATAAGTGAACATAGATAAGGAGTAAGCCTTTCTGAATTTCAGGAGAGAAATTTGTCTCACATTCTGTGGTGGCTTAAGATATCAACATCACAAGTAATTAGACCCGCTAAGAAACAGGGAAGACAGGGTAGAATCCCCATGGCACTCTCTTCGTTTCAGAGGAGTGACTATCAACTAAATTTATCCTAAGGAATCAGTTCGGCAGAGGGGGAAATAATCCAGATTTTAAAAGCAGTCTGGAACATTTACTCAATTAATTTTAATACACCAACCTTACACATAATAAATGAAGAAATAGGTCATGGTTTGATTCAGCAGGGAGAGCAGGGAAGAGCCTGGATTCAGGAAGAGGAGGGCTCCTCAGGCCTGGACAGCACCTCTCCTTCCTCCTCCATGCTTCCAAGGAAGAGCCTCTAGGCCTTCCTCAAACTCTCCTTCTGGAAAAAATCCCTAGAGCAGCTGTATTTCCTCTTTTATATTTTTATTTCCTGACAAGTGTGATTAGTTATCCTCTCCCTTTGATCAAGCTGTGCAGATGCCCCCTGTTCCTCATTTTCTCCTTAAAACCTGGAGGTTCATACTTGTTTTCTTGATCCAAGAACCAAAAACTTTTGTTGTCTTCACTCTGACACAAGATACAGCAAGATTCAAATCTCTCTTTTTCTACCATTTGTCATATACTCAGGTTTTACTGAAATGCTGCACTTCTTAAGTCTGTCTAGAGGGCCCCCAGGAGAGGGTGACTTGGGCTGTGGTGTCACACTGTTTCAATCAGACTGGTGACAGCTATGGATCAGAAATTCTGACATGTTTGCAGTGCTGCTTTAAAGATATTGAATTCCTTTGGTCAAAATATTTGTAGTACCTAGACAGGTAAATGAGTTAAAGTTGACACTGGACTGGACTAGACTGAACTGAAAATGTGGTTTAGTAGAAAGCTATCCAAGCCAGCTGCAAATAAGTTTGTTTTGGTTTTCCAAGTAACCTCACAGCTGCATTATGTCTACGAGCATTAAATGACTCTTAGGAAAGCAGAAATGCATGAGAGAATTTCCAGTATCTAGATTCACTGAGCTGGCTGATAACTGGCACAACAAGAGCTGAAGTGAAGTTTCAGGTAAAATAAATCCTTGGAACCTTGTTATATGCTCTGCCTTAAGGCACAGACCTTGGAAAATCTGTAGCATGGCACTTCTGCCATGTCTTCCATCTGACCTCAAAGCTGGACCTGCCAGCACAGATGGGAAATGCACATGCTCGGGGAGTGGCAGGGATGAAACAGGACCGGTTCTGCTGCCAAGGGATTTTCGGTAGCTTCAGGGTCAGCATTTGCTCTCTATTGCATGTCTCAAGAGTTTAGAAGGGCCTGGTTACAGGGCATGTCTTCTCTTCAGGATAAGATTGAGATAGGACAGAGGAAAAGCAGGTCTTTATAACTCAAAAGCAAAGTTGTTTGGGAAGAACAGTGAATAAAGTTAAATGCCTACTGCAAGACTCTCAATGGAAGTGGAATTTACTTACCAAGTAGATACTGATTATGAGAAATCATGAGGCTTAAGAGAGAAACTCGTGTACAGACTCATTAACAAGTTTTGTATTTTGAGATCCACATTGTGCCACATTGTGCTTTCCACAGTTTATTTCCTTTTCTTTTACGTGTCTGTGGTTTCATCACTTTGGTCTCTTACCAAAATTTGGCAGAGGTATAGGCAGGATGGAAGGAGGAAATACTTCTGAAGAAAAAGAGATGGTAAAGTAAGTGCCAGAGTGACCCTGTAGAAGGAACTTTACCTGCTTAGTAGGAGTACAGCATCTACGTAAGAAAATACTGCTCACAAAATCTCACTCATTTTTGTAGTCAGGGCTGTTTATAATAGGGCTTTATATATTTCTCTTGTTCACACCTGGATTATATCACAGAGTAAAGAAAATTTATACACCTATTATGGGCTATTAATGTGATTTGAATCTGCAGTCATATAGCACTTCTCTAAAACAGAAGTCAGATGCAGTGGATCTAACCCTGAAGAGCAAGTAGTATCAGACCCAGACCCAGGCAGTTCTTGGGTTACTGTGATTTTGTGTTTTAGTTTTCAGTTCCAAATAAAAATCTTGCTGATTCTTTTAATTTCTTGTTGAAGTAACTTGAATGTTTCAGATTAATCGGCCAGCCTGACTTAGCGAATTTAGGAAAGATAACATTCCATTCCAGCTAGATGAGAACACTGACCCTCAGAGAAATACAGGGGTTTTATCTCATGGTGGTGCATTGAAAGAGGTTGTGAGGTTTGCATTGTTCTGCAGAAGTTACTGGGGTGGAGGTATTATTGGCTACAGTGTTCATTTTCACAGCTGATGATAAAATATTAAAACACAAAGAAATACCCTCTACCATACACTGACTCTGGTGGTCCATCAGTAAACCCCAAAAGGCCAGAACTCCTGGGGATTAAATAACTCTATAAATATTAGTAGCAAGAACTGCTACAGAATTCCTGTTCTACAAGGAAAATTTAAGCCTGAGGCTTTGTATTGCCTGAAATCTGGTGGTCATGTGTTGCATGTTCTGGTTTATATCCAGTATAAGTAACATTGGCATTAGTCCTTTGACTAGTCAAATGTGTGGTTTGCCAACATGAATCTTAAGTCCTCTCTACTCATGGTACATTATGAATGGAGAATTTTTAATTTGCATATGAGCAGTTATGTGTGCTTAAACCTCTGTCATCTCAAATGAAAGAGCAGGGTTAAACCATACGTTTGGTATTTGCTTAGTGATTAAGAATACAAAAGCTAAGAAAACACCTAGAAGTCATGCCAAAAGATTGACATGGCTTGTCATCTCTATAATGATAATAGCTTCTTGTTGTCAGTTTTGTTAAAGAAATTAGTTTGTCATTGAATTGAGTAGCCCCAGCTACAGAATTTAAAGAATATAGCTATATTTACCATTGTTTTGTGTACTGAAATGTAGCTTTAAACTCGAACTGTATTTGGTTACAGTTAATTTGGGATTAGGGTAGAAAGGATTTAAAATCAGTCAGAAGGCATGTTAAAAATTTAAGGGAACATTTCCAGTATAAAGCTGATCTAGATTATTTTGTCTTCATCTTGAAAAACATGGGTACTTTTACAGTAAAACATTTTGTATTCTCTCTCTGATGTTACCCAAGTTAAATTTTTTAATCAGTTTACTTCTAGCTCTTGAGATAATAACTGGAATTACTGAATAAACCATTAGATTTTGAAATGTAAACAAATAGCTTTCAAATGTTACATTATCACTATTCATAAAGTTAAAAATATAAAACTCGCTCTTTAATCTTATTTTCTCAAATTACTGTTTGTATGAGTCCCAGGAATTTCCAGAGTAGTTGATTTTAAATTGAATGTGATTCATAAAACTTCTTGCTCTTTAATGACTCTTGATTATTTGTCAGTTGTTTGTGGTTGGAATTTGAAGCAAATGATGATCTCATTTCCTTTAGGTACAATTCAGCTACTCAGGTTTCTTTATTTAATTTTTTTCCTTTTCCTTGCTGCCCACTGCTTTTCCTCTTATCTGTGTTATCTGTGTGCACAGAAGTAGCAGAGCATTCTCATTTGAGGGCCACTGGACGGATGCCTGTGGTCACTACTTGTGGCTGTGCAGGCAGTAGGAGTAGCCAGGTTTTATCTCTGAGCTGAGGCAGTGTCACCTTGAGCGCCTGTGAAATCCCCGGGCACCAAGCCGGCCTCTTTCACTGATGCGTGGAGAGCAGCTGCCACACGAGTGTTCTTGCCTTTGTATACAATGATCTGTTGTTTCAGTGAGCTGTCCGGATACGGATATTTTTCACAACAGTGATGATCACATCTGAGGGTTTCTTCATCAGCTTGATGTGCACCTGCTTTTAAACTCTGCTTGGTATCTCATTTAGCATTTATGAAAATTCATTGATTATGAAAATCAGCAATCTCTTTGACATTTGATCAAATTGCTCGTTTGAGACAGCTAATACCTAAAATTTAAAGATTAGTTGAGCTACGGATCTTGCATCCAGATCATAAATACTTGAAAATTATGTTTGTGTTTAGGTCTAGGTCTGTCTTTAGTTGAAATCAAAGTGCTGATAGCAGTTTGGGAAACACAAAAAAGATTTCTGAGTCTGAAAGTTGAAGGCAGAAAACAAATAACAGGGGTTTCAGGGATTCAGTTGTGCTTCATTTGGTGATCTTAAATCCTGAAGTAGAATATTTATCAAAGGAATCCTTTTTCTACCCTACCATTTACTGGTCTTGAATTGTACATTGAAATCCAACATTGGAAATTTACAGAAACAGCTCATTTTGGACTATTATTTCTGCAGTGCGTCAGTCAATCAGACACACATTCCACAGGGAGCCCAACAAACTGAAAACATGCCAGTTAGCATATTTCTGGAGAAAAAAAAGTTTTGCTAAAATCTTGGAAGAAAGCAGGTTCTGGGGATTGACCTCTGCAAGCTGTGTCCCAGTGATGGCGTGTCCAAGGAAGCAGCATACCCTAAACCCCCTGTGCAATACAGCCCAGGCGAGAAAACTGGCACTGTTCATCTCTCTGAAAACTGCCTGGGAAGATCATCTAGGATTCCACTCCCTCTAAAACATTAATTATCTAAATAAATACAAGATACAGGGAAAATAACTCTTAAATCTTGACATTATTGACATTAGTAATGGACTGTTCTGAAGAAGCTCTGAATAAAAAAAAGGCAGCTCTGTGAATTTATAGTTGAAGGAAGACGTTGCTAAATGCAGAAAAATGCTAAAGAGCCCGTAATGGTAAAGAGTTCAGTGTGTCAGGCAGTCTCAATAGACTTGCAAATGCAGCTTTTGAACAATTCAGAGGATAAAGCATTTTAAGGAGAAAAAATAAGTTGCTTCCTGGGTGCTGTTGAATAACTGCATTCTTCCTACATAAGCTCATAAAGAAACTGTGCTGAGAAGAAAGAAGAAACAGAATTAACTTGGGTACTCTTGGGTAATAATAGTGTGTATATTGAATGTTCCAATAATAGTACTTATCTTCCCCCTACCTCCACTCCTTTGGATGTTTTGGCTGCATTCTTCCTCTTTTTTTAGTTTGCTTCCTGTAACTTATTTCTAGTATGGACACTGTGCTATTTTCCTTAATCTCTGTTTGCTGATAGTTGTTTCAAGTTTATAGGCTTCAAGTGAATACATCTCTAAAGAAAGCTGTGCTTATTCCCCTTATCCTGTCTATAGCAATTGCAGATTTTATGGACAAACAAGGTGGACAAAAAAAAAAAAAAGCAAAAACAAAGAAAAAGGGAGATTGAAGAGTCTTCTCATAGATCATAAGCCCAACAGGAAAACAAAACTTTAAAAAACATGTTTTGTTTGCAAAATAGCCCTTTTTTCTTCTTTGTGCAAAGTCTTCCAGAGGGAGATTCTGGCATAGAGTGACCTATCATCAGTACCACCAGGAATATTCCTGCCAGAAAATAGAAATGCTTACGTTCTGTCTCTCCCTTGTGTCTCCATGGCTTTTTCTTGGCCATACTCACTACTTATGCCATTCTGTGATTTTGGTTAGAACGGTTGGAAATTACAGTGTTTTCTTTCTTCTGAAACATAAGTGTGGTTTTGACCAAAATATCTCAAATTGAGATACAACAAAATCTCCATCATGTGGACTTTTTGGAGTGTATCTTCCCATTGTTCCCCAAGAGGCCACGATATGCTCACTTCTTTCTATAGACCAAGCAGTGAGAGAGACCATCATTTACAGGGGAGATGAAGGCAAGGTGGAGGGCAGACTCTGTGCTAATAAATCTGTGAGGCTCAGAATCTCGGGCTGCAAGCTGGGACTGTTGTAGTCATGATCAGAAAAGTAGGGAGGGAAGTGGGGAGATGGGGGAAGAGGCAGTGTTAAATGTCCCTTGCAGGGAGAAGGGTAAGAAAAAAGTATTGTTGCCAGAAATGGAAGAACATGCTGCTGCAAAAAGTTGAAAGATACTTATCCATGGATGTAATATCAGAAAAATTATTGTATGGACAATGTAGGTTGGCCACACAAGTTATTCGGGAGGACTCAGCATCCGAAGGATGAGTGTGAGAGGATAGGCCCAGAGGGCATTGGTCATTAGGTGCTCTGAGAGTGAAAACCAGTTATGTATAGTTGACTCAGTGAAGAACAAGCATAAGATACAGGATGACTTGATTGAAGAGAATTCCGCAAGAGATGCCTTTGCAGGAGCTTGTCTGAGTGCGGACAAAAGCAGCATAATTGCAATTTTAAGGCTTCTGTCAGGCAGAAAAGTTGCATCACTTTCAACGACATCCAAAGAAAATGGAAGATGGTTGTTTTGGACCCAAAACGACTAAGAAAGATGGAGCTCTATTATAACTGAGTTAGATCTTATGAAAGGTCTTATGAAAAGGTAATACCAGAGAGATGTTTGAATTTACTCTTTGACAGAGTTTACAGAAAGTTTACAGTAGAGATGTAACATCACCCCCATAGCGATGGCAAATTAATTTGTATTTCCAAGTGAAAAAAGGAAATCAGAAGAGAGCCATTTCAAAGTAAGAAGTGTTGTGTTAGAAGAGTATGAAGAGATTCAGTGAAGAAGAGAATTGTGGAATGTGGCCAGTGATATGTAAAGAAAGCTTCCCAAGCCTAGAAAAACAAGGACATAACTCTACCTCTGCACAGTTCTGTGAGAATAGTTTGAATTCCATGCAAAGGACAGAAGAAGAGGAGGAAGCCTAAACTGCAGTTGGAGGAGAAACTCCATTGTTAAGTTTGTATTTGGTAAGCTTTGAGGAGATCACCATGTGAAGGGGTTGCAAGTATACAGTGGGATATTGTTAAGGTAAGACTTAGTGTAGGAAAGAACTGGATTTTCCCTCATGGCACCTGGTGATGATTTATGTTGCCATCCAATAGGAAAGCTTTTGTAGCCCATGTGAATTCCCCTGAGATAAATGGAAATATCTAACATAGTCTGTGTAATACAATTCATTATATGGAACTACTTCTATGAATAAGTATTACTCAGTGGGTGTAAGGAATGTCAGGACAAATCCTAGGCTACTGTATTATGCTGCTCTGAATATTACTTAAAATCACCTTGCACTGCACTGAATATTATTTAAAAGAAAAATAGCTTAGGTAGATGCTAATTTTCTGTTCATTTCAATGGAATAGGTCCAAAATACCTACTAAACCAGAGACAGGATCTTTATACAGGATCTTTATACTACTCTAAACACGGGTCAGTATTTGACCCATAATAACTCACTACTGTTTTCTTGTATTCACCAAATTACAGAAAAAGCCTGCTGTAGAATATGTTTCAGTGGAACAGCTTTTCCTGAAATCTATCTGGTTATTCAATTGTCTCTTGGGCCTCAGATCTGTTTCTCCCTCTACAGGGTCTCATCAGAAAAAGGTGGAGATTGACCCCAAGACCACCCTTTTCACAAAAGCTAGAAATTTATGCCTTAGACTGACAAGAGCCTGGAATCCAAATCTTTCCTTTCAGGGTAACTGCAAAAAGTGAGTGCTGCCACTGCTGGCTCTTTTGTCAAGCTCCTGCTCTTAGAAGGTAACTTCATATGCCTCGAGAAGGAAGGTGTTTCTAGTGCAGGCACTGAATGCAGTGGTTCTACAAATATTCCAAAGGACTTGTTTAATGCTTTTAGGGGGTGCTCTCATGGGACATAAGGACATCAACTACCTACTTTAGGCATTCTGAACCAGGTCAAGCAACTTTTTTTTTTAATGTTTCCATGCCTAAGTTTGATAAATATTGAAATTAAGCTGGTAAGAGTAATGATTTTCAAGCTAAATTCCAATAAAGGCAATGTAGGCTGCTAGGTCACTTGCTTCAGATAGTTTTAGGTGATTAATTGCTATTCCTCTGCCATTCATACTTCCCCCTGTGTGATTCATAATGAAAAAGGGATTTATCTTGTCTTTCACAGTATGGTGATATATTAGGAGGTGATTCCACAGTAGTGTTGAGTGCCAGGCAGAGGTGTTTCCTTTGATTCCTGAAGCATGTCACCACATTAACGTGAGATCATTCCCCAAAGTGAGGTTCATTAAACTCACAGTGCTGCCCAGTTACAGTTTCACAGCTCTCAGTTCTGGAGCAAGATAATTCGGCACATTTGGACCTCTCTGTTTCTGTGCATTGACATCTATAGGCATTTTATGCCTAAATGTATGACATTTTCTCTCTAGCTGCAGAGACTGATTCCTAAAAAAAAAAAAAAAAAAGAAAGAAAATACAAAAGAGGAAAGACACAATCGTTTAAGGAACATAAGAAAACCGCAGCCTGAGCATGTGACTTTTAAGTCTGTGCAAGCATATGTCAAGTACTAAAAGCTGAAACAATTTGTGTAAGTAGCTTCAGACTAGACAATGGCTAACTTTACCTTTAGCATCTTCAAAAAAACCCTATTAAACTATTAGAGCATAAACTCTACTACATATGTATGTAGTATTGACAGTTCAAAGGGCAAGAGATAAAGTATAAGCTAGGTTTTGGTTGTTAACAAATGACATGGACATTTTACGGCAATTTCATGAAGTGAAAATAAGAGTAGATACCTAAACATCTGGTGTGACTCATTTATGAGATGATTTCTCCAGATGTTAACTGGACCAATGCTATTAGAGCCAGTATCAGGAGTGCTTTGATTTGACAGGTAGTTCTCTGAATCCTGGCATGAAAATCACCTTCTGAAACAATGGTAACACTTCTTTTAAATAAGTGTTTCTAAGAAAAGAAGGAGACAAAAAGCTGAGCAGCTGGAAGTCAACATCATGTTTTCTTTTTAGCTCTTGATAAAAGAAGTATTTATAAGCACTGCTTTTAATCAGCTGATTAATGATAGGAGTGTGTCCTTATCTGACTTGACTCTATTTCAAAGCCCTGGAATGGTAGATCTTATGAATGACTGAAGGAAACAGTGAACTCCTGAGTTCTTGTAGGTATGATTGTCATCTCATCTGTACTGAAACCTGTATTTCACAGCAGGGCAATTATTTGTGGCACAATGTTAGATTGTGGCTGTGGGAAATTCCACAGTAAATACTTAGAAGCTGCAGTTTTAGATGTATAGGAATATTGAGAATGCCGTGATCTATTCGGGCTGCCTGTACAAGCTAAAATTATGTTAAATGCAAAAGATTTGGTTCAACTCTTAGTGCCTGGCACATATACAGTCCACCCTAGGTCATCTGAGAATTTTTGATTTGAATTTTTGAGTTTGCCAGTGGTTCTTACTTTCATCATTCAGGTATGGAACAGGGTGTCAGTGCTGTTACTCTGCTGGCAAAAATAATGCCCTAATTCCTTGAGCACTAAATCTCGGAGAAATTTGAATGTTTTAGCAATTCATGATTAGGCTTACACAGTTGCCTTGTCATTCCACTACCCTCCTTTTGGACAAGCTCCTTCAGAAATCTAGTAGCTAATTGAGGCTCAAGATTAGTAATGTCTTTCAGAAGGGAAAGTGACTTACTGCCAATTAAAGAAGATGTGAAATATTGGCTACTTTGGCCGACATGGAAGAAGTCAGATATGTTTTAAATAAGCTCTCAAAGGAGAACTTAGAACTGGGCTAGCAATTAAAAATCCAAACAGAAATATCTATTGCTTACTTAGCCTGATTTCATGCATATTCCTAGGACTTGACAAACATCTAAGCACAACTTGCCAGAACCTTTGCTAATGGAAATCATGGCAGGAGAGTCACAAAACTGTAGGAGAGTGCCCAGGCTTGGCAGGGTTGCAGAAACAGCTGTGCTGTCCCGTGTACAGCTGAGGTGGTTTGGACTGGCATGTAGGCATGACCTCATCATAAACTCACTGATCCTCGCCAGGAGTTAATCATTTGGCTACTTGGAACCAGCAGTCTACCACCAAGAGGAAGAGACTGCTGTCTTCCTTTTGCATATCATAAGGGCAAGTACATTTATCAGCACTGTTGATCAGAGACATCACAATGAATTTATGAGCTGATTGCTGTAATTTCTGATAATAGTACTGTGTAAAATTTCCCCACTAGTAATTTATTTGTTTTGAAGATTTGTAATCTTACAGTGACATAAGAGTTGCTTGTTTTGGTTTTGTCTCTTTCTAAAAGTGCTCTTCAGCCAAAGATATGGAACGCTGACTCTCAGAAAGTTTGAGCTATCATGACTTACTGATAAGGAAAAATTATCCTAATCAATGAGATATCCATTCTTATGAATTGTTATTCATTCTATCCATAACAAAATGCTTTGAAGAAGGACATAAAGCAAGAGAAACACAAAGATAGACATGTTTTGTCAGTTTTCTTTTGAAATAAACCCCTTATTTTATCTTCCTAAGAAAAAATATTGTATAACACTTACAAAATGTTACGGATTTGAATAACCTCATTCGAAGTCTATGGTTTGGAATAGTCCATTTTGAACAAATGTTACACAAACTGTGTGTGTTTTGCGATGTTATTGTCTTAAGTTGTGAGGCTGATTTTCAGCTAACCAGCCAAGAAACCCTTGGAAATACTACAGGCAGCAAGAGTCCCGAAGGAAGTGGTATTTGTGATTCAGTCAGCGGCACCTTGCCCACTGAGTCAGTGTTGAGCCAAGGTCCAAATGCGTTTCTAAAGTGTGGAATATAAAACTGAAGTCATGACTGCTGCAGCCACTGGGAATTTCACTGAACTATTGACGAGAACAGGGACATTAACCGCAACATCCCAGATTCCAGACAGGGATAATTACAACTTTCCCCCACTTACTTCACTGGGAGAATAATTCTTCTAATTTTCTCTAAGCCATGAACTTTTTTCCTGCACTTAACAGATCACCATCCTCTAGGCATGTTGGAAGGATGAGTGCCACAACTCAGATGTGCAGTCCGTCTTTCTGTGGGGTATGCTGGAAGTGCCAGGTGTGGCACCTGCAGTTTTGCAATTCCATGACTTATCCCACTTGAAGATGTCAATGGACACCATCACTGAAGCCTACCTGAGCTTTTCCAGCTAGTTTAGTTTTGCAGCTGAAGGCATGTGCTGAGGCATTTGCAGTAGGTTTCCTCTCCAGGCTCATGACCCACTAGATGTGCACAGTGACTCAGAACAGCATTTTCTAAACCAAGTCTTAATTCGTGGGTAGGAATTGAACAAACCTCAGCTAAGTTTTAACTGAAGATGCTCCACGTATGTGATCTTTCCTACTGGCTTTCACATGTCCAGTACAGAATTGTTCTCTACTCATTAGGTTTTCTGGTGCTTCCTTTTTTTTTTAATCCAGTAGTTATATATACTTTAAAATTTAACAAAAATAAATCTTCAAAACAGATTTTTTAATATCATTCATCTATACCCTAATTTATGTGAAAGTTTGTGGCAGTAAATTTTGGCACCCAGATTTCCAAAATAATGCCAGAAGTTGCTGTGAAAAATCACAACTACAAATTTGAAGTTGTCCAACAGACAGTCTAAGTGCTGTGACCCTGCATGCAGTTGATTATATAGTGCTCAGAATTGTAAATATTTTTCATGTCAATTGTTCACAGAAATATTTTTATCCTTTTCCTGATTTTAATTTTTTGTAATTATGAAATAATATCTACCTGCATTTGACTTAAATATAGAGAAAAATTAGTAAGACTTTTGGTAACGCTGGTTTTGGACCGGCTAACATTTTGATCAGGGTCATTGCTAGCTACATATAAATGGATCAAATTTTTTTAGCAGGTAGATATGGTTTGGACCATTTAGTTAGACTCTGTAATCTGTATGTAATGGCTAAATGATTTATAGGGTTATGGAACATATTAAATATTAAGTAGCTCATTTAGCAGGGAGATAATTTTGTTGACATGTGAGTTTCTCCATTAATGTTGGGAATGTGTTTCAATGCTACACATATCATCTTAGCTAGAAGGGTGGTGCACTGATGCTACTGCATCAGTGGGTGATGCAGTAGCTTCCACAGCAGACCAAGGAACATAAGGATGCAAAATTCACTTCCCTGGACACAGCAGTACTACCTCTGAGCACATGCTGGATCTGGACTTGCAGGTCCAAGCCTCTTTGTTTTTCATTCCACTGGAATGAGGAATAGAGGATTATTCAGTGTGAGAAACAGTGACAAGATTTCACTCTGAAGCATAATACATTCTCATGGTGTCATATGAAGAACACAAAGATTATGCACAGCACACCAATCAATCCTGCTCTTTGCCCTTCTCCTTCCTTTATCTTTCCTCCACCCTTCAATACAGAAGTTTCCGCTTGGTCATGAAGGAAGTGAGGGAGCCTGGATGCCACCCCAGGAGAGAAAGCTGGAGGAAGGGCTGGGTGACTTAGTCAAGAAAGGGGAGGAGAAGGAAATGGTCATTGAAAAATAAGGTTCTAAATACAGGGCTTTGGATGGGAAATGTGTGGAAACATTTCTTTAGAAGTGAGGAATGAGAATAATATATGCAAAACAGTTTAATCATGTGACATTAGTAAATGGAGATTTCAAGGCATGGGGCCTTGTGCAAGACCAACAGCCAGCAGCATGGATTTAGAGTGTCAATTCTCACTATGTATTCTACCAAAAATGCCTATTTTTATGGTACTCCTGGTACCACCTTGCCCTGTAGTCCACCCACATGACAGTCTGGTTGACCATAACTCCATTTTGGTTGGAATCCTTGCTGATGCCTTCATCTGTCATATCCTGCCTGTTGCAGCACCTTTCTTTGTGGCTTCTCTCTCTCAGATATGATGAGTTGGGCTGTCTACATTCTAACACTTAGAAAAACCACAACAACACAAGAAATTGATCGTGTCATATGCACTTACCATATTGGTGTACTTTGCATGTGTCTATTAGTATCTGTTTAATCAAAAAACCAAATAATTGTTGGTATTTACACTGTGCTAACATACACTAATGTATTTCGTGTTAGCCCATCCTAAGGTTTTTTCCCTCTTTTTCAGATCTTGCTTGGCTTAAGTGTTGTTTTTAAGGTATTTCTTCAACTAGCACTTCTCCTGTAGTTCTGTGAGTATCTATAGGAGCCAGGCAAGCTGCTTGTGAGCATGCTGGGGTTTTGTAAGTGTATTGCTCTCATTTTATAATGCTGAAAAGATTTGCATAGTGCAGAAAATGAAAAACTTTTAAAAGTTCTTCAGTCAGAAATGCTGGTATCCTACACCTGTATTGCCATAGCATGGAAGCTCACAGAGTGCAGGTAGTGAGTCGGAGCAGTTGGCAAGAGTTGTGTGATCACAGACACTGGAGTTCCTTTGCAAGCACACAGGCTTCCTGAAAAAATCTGCTCTTAAGAGCTGGCAGAAAAGAATGGAAAAAATAGTAATAGTCTTAGTTTTTATGACTTGACTACCTCTTTCCTATTCTGAGCTTCCATTCGGATATTCTTTCACATCCTGGGCTGCATCAAAGCAGTACAGGCGGGAAGTCAAGGGATGTGATTGCCCTCCTCTAGTCTACTCTGGGGAGACTCTGTGTCCTGCTCTGGGGTCCCCAGCAAAGGAAGGACATGGACACATGGACCTGTTGGAACAAGTCCAGAGAAGGGACATCAAGGTCATTAGAGGGATGAAGTGTCTACAAGGCAAGGCAAGAGAGATTTGGGACTGTTTAGCCTCAAAAAGAGAAGACTTTGGGATGACCCAGTTGTGGCTTTCCAGTACCTGATGGGGGTCCATAAGAAATATGGAGAGAGACTTTTTCAAGAGCACGTAGTGACAGAACAAAGAGGAATGGCTTCAAGCTGAAAGAGAGTACGTTTAGATTATATAGTAGGAAGAAATTCTTTGCTGGGTGGGTGGTGAGGCTCTGGAACAGGTTACCCAGAGAAGCTGTGGAGGCCACATCTCTGACAGTGTTCAAGGCCAGGTTGGATGAGGCTCTGAGCAACCTGATCTAGTGATGTGTGTCCCAGCCCATGACAGATGAGGCTGGAACAAGATGATCTTTAAGGTCCTTTCCAACCCAAACCATTCTGTGGTTCCTAGCCTTTGGGGAACTGTGAAGATATCAATACATGCTGAAATAGTTAGTTCAAGTTGCAAGGAAGAGTTAGCAGTTGAAGCCTTAGTGGAAAGATCTTTCATTTCCAAGTAGCTAAGGCAGCTCACTTGCTTTAGGGAAGTTTTTTGCAGTGTATCAGTGAAAAGTCATTGAGTGAACAAATTGCATTGTCCTTTCCTGTATTAGGCCAGGTTCATGAATAGGATTTTTTGCCCCCCTCTGCTCTTTCTGAGCCTCATGGTATTGTGAACAGGCAAATGTTATCTGCTTAAGAATTGAAAGGGCAGAATTATTTCACCCTCTCCTTGGAAATGCAGGTTGAAGATAAAATGGTGAGAGTATGTAAGATGAACAGCTGGCACCACTCTTTGATGGCTGTTTACATTGTGCTTATATAACTCAGTTGCTTACAGTGGACCTCTTCACTTTATCCAGCCTAATCAACAAGAAAAAATTAGGTGCTGTCTCCCCTAACTGTAAGCTTATTAGCCAGGGTACACACAGCTCGCTGGAATGAAGATTAAGAGACTGAATGTCAAAAATTGAAGAGAAACATGTCTCTTACCCACTGATTTTTTTAGGTGTATCAGGGAAACTTCCCCATTTCCTTCAGATACATAAACAAGAACACCATGTTTAGTGGCAGCAGGAAATTTCTGTTTCTTTCACTTCCTGGGAAAGTGCTTTTCTTAATTTTTTTTCCTGTAGTAAAAAAAGCTCTGCTAGCAGATTTGTCCCCAGTGGTTTAGTCTGCTGACAAATGATTGTCAGTTCACTCCCTGAAAACAGCTAATGGAGTTGTTTCCAGGTGCAGGAAGATATCACATGTTCACAGGTCCCTTTCTAGCCATGAGATTTCTTTCTGAAGTGTGTGTCAGTAGGAACAGCCTCCAGATGAACACCTCTGTCAGATGCAGGCCTCGGTACCCCTGCATATTATTTGTCAGCTGAAGATGCTCATAAAGGAGCATCTTGCCTGTCTCTGCCTCACATATTCATTGACCATAACTTCTTATGTATAAATGCAGGGGGAAAGTAAAGGAAATTTTTCAGGGTCATAAGCATTCAAATTGAGGAGTAGGATAGAGATCTGCCCATTATTCTAGTGCTTGAATTTTAAGCCTGAGGTTTCCTGAACTACTGCCTGAAGAGACCTGGGTTAGTATTTAGTACAAGTTCTCATCCTGGTATTTCCAGTGATCTAAAAAAAAAAAAAAACCTAAAACTTTTTGACACCAACAATGTAAAAACATACCGAGTAGTCAAAGAAGAAAGGTAAGCTCAACCATCTCCCCTCCAGCCTTCCAGGGAGAAGTAAAGTAATTTTCAGGCCCACTGAGTCACTGTACCCATCAGCCATTTTCAGGAGTACCACAGACAGCAAAGACTGGTACTGGAAACAACCGTATTTTTAGCATTAGAGCCATTTTTTCATACCAGTGATTGCACTTCTCTACTAATTTTTGAATTTCCATGGCTTGCTAGGGAGGTTGTGAATGTAAATTGAGAGGTGGGCATATGTTTGCAGCTATGAAAGAAAGTAGCATGGGGCAAGCTCCCTGTTGAGGTGTGACTCACTTGATCAGGGTATTTCTGAAGAGTTTTTTGTCTGTTTCATGGACAAAAAGTCAAATACCTTAGAATGGATGATATTAAAAGTTAAGTTTGTTGTCTTTGATGGAACTTCCTACAAATTGAGTTCCTCTTCATTGTTCTTGTTTCAAAATAAAATTATAGAAATGAAAGTCCAGGTTTAAATCTTTTTCTCTGACTTGACACAACTGAGTTCTGTTTCCAAGTCGTGTTTTTAAATGCTTATGAAACATCAGCTTCAAAACATGAGAACAAAAAGTTGGTAGTTTTGACCTTACAAGCACTAGGATATACCAGACATCCTGAAACCCATTCCATTTTTGAGGTAATGAGACAGGAATGAGTTTCACGTTGTGAAATTAGTCTGCTTCAATTCTCTCAACTACTAAAATTAATTATTTTGCCTTCACAATTAATAAATTCGATTTCTTTAGTTGAAACATCATTAAGCCTTTCATGCAAATAATTTCATGAGGGCCTTCTAAGAAAAACAAGTATTTTTAATGCAGCTGCTTGCCTCAAAAAGTAGCACAGTGTTCCACAATGTATTATTCCGTCAAGATCAAAAGTATCTGCCACACCTGGAAAAGATGTAAATAGAAAGAGTTTTGTGGAGGAAGGCTAGAGATCATCTTTCCACTGCACTAGTCTGGTAGGATAAGAACTAAACCTATTGCCAGTAGGATTTTTTTGGGAGGAGGCATCTTGGAGTTCCAAATAGATCAATAAACCAGTTCTCACCTGAAAGTAAGGTGTAGCTGGATATTGCCACTCAAGCAGCAATAAATGAAAGAAGTTTATCTTTCCCATGTTAATTCTAGAATTTATCTGAGATGATGGAATGATGGGTTGAAATGATATCATGTCCTCACAGGGAAGAAATTAATGTGTTGCTCTAAAGATATGCAGAAAGCAAGGTTTCTGTAATATGTTTAAAAGTAGTCTGTGATAACAGGACTAAAGAAATTGTCAAACTCTAAAGCAAGGGGATTAATTACCTGACGTTGTATTAAAAAGCAATGTGTACTGCATATTATTTTCTGTCCTGTTATGGAAACTGTTCATTTTCACCTTTCCAAATGAGCCAAAATTTGCAAATACATGCGTTTGAGGGAATGCTCGCTGCATGAGTTTCTCAATAAAATGCCTTGTGTGTTCTCACAGCTAATCTGCAACACTGCAGAACTCACCAGTGCATCCTGCAGCGTGACATTGCGTGGGCATTTGGTCATGTTGGATGTGAACCGATTTGTGGTAAACAAGAGGGGGCTGTACAGTTTTGTTTAGTTTTTCAAGATTTTTAAAATATGATAAGAATAGTCCAGTGTGTTGAAATAAATGCCTTGTGGAGTTCAAAGTCATTGTTGCTTTATCTTGTAATCTAGAATTAATCCTGACAAGAAGTATGTAAACACAGCTGAAAATGATTATGATATCTTCTCAGAGAAGATAAGAAAAGAAAGAACAAGGTTTGGGCTGGCTTCTTTTTAATATATATATATTTGAAATAAAATAGTGGCGAACAAAAGAGTTATTAAAATTATTTAATTAGTGTCTGAATAACCAAAGTGACTATTTAAATATAGGAAGATTGAGGCAGATAAATTCTTTATTATTGTGGAAAGTAATAAAACAAGCAGGCTTTGGAAGAAAGATTTGTAGCTGTAACACACTGTGTCCGGTTCTTGTTAGATTTGACACACATAGCTATTTTAGGACACAACCTGAAAAGAAATAGTTAACTCCCTGCAAACTGTATCTGGAACTTCCTGCAATCCAGATGGGAGGCCCAGTTGGTATAGGTATTCCTGAGGGAACTTTACACTTGCTAGCTTAGCTCCATCTGGTAGAGCTGCAGGGGCATGGAGGTTCCAGTGTTAGGCCTGGAGTCCCTTCTGACCATGCAGAGATCAAGTTGCCCAGCTATGCTGGCAGCAGTGAAGAACTTGTGCTTAAAGCTTTTGGGATATGTTTACACAAGCTGCATTGCCACTGGATTGCCCAGTGGCAATACAATTTGTAGTAGACAGATCAAAAGTGTGAAGCCTGCTCAAATCTCTTCTGCACAGCCAAGTTACAACCATTTCCAAGCTGCTTTTCTGTGGAGTACACCACTGTCTCAAATCCATAGAGCAAATCTCATTGATCTCCAGTTCTCTTGCAACTCTCTTTTGCCAAGGCTCACAGACATCCTCTGAGCAGTACTATCCTGCTGCCTGCTCAAGTGCCAATTCAGTGATAATCCAGCCTCCAGGCATAAGGGCAGTGGGATAACTTATGTTCTCACCTGAAGAATATGTTTCCTTGTCCTATGTAATTTTTGTATCTCAGTTCTGAAATTAGTGAAGCTGTACGTGCTTCTGCCATTTAGTTTGCTGAGGTGCGTGAAACATACTGTACTGAGGAGTTTTGTCATAAAATTGCTTGTTGACTTTGGAGTGCAGGAAGCTCTTCATTGAATCACTAACCTAGAAGAGGAAAAGCAAGGTATTATGAGCAAAGTAGCTGACTGATGGAGGACTATGAATTAGTCATATTTACTGTAGAATGTCATATTTACAGTAGGATGTGTTCCTAAGATAGATCAGGGTACTCTGAGAAATTTGTGTGAAAGGTACCAATGACTTGTCCATTTTCCTCCTACTTCCGTCCTGTGCACTATCTTACCCCATTCAGCTATTTTCCCAACGATCTCATGATGGGCAATCTTTCCCTGAGCAGGCCAGAATATCCTCCCACAAAGATACCCTTGTACCATCAGAGGCATGTCCGGCGGAAACAATTAACCCAACTCCCCTTCTATCAACTCCCCCTCCCCTTACAGTTTTTGCTTGCCTCCTCTCATCAGATTGTTTGCTGTTTGAGGCACTTGTGTGGTTATTGAAATAAATTGCTTTTCTGGTCTGAGTACTGTGTGGAGTTGTGACTGGAAAGTTGTGTGACTCCACAAAGGTGGGGCAAAAAAGAAAAGGGTATTCTTTATTTATTTTCTAGCTGTATGTTAAATGCTGCTGGATTGAGTATGTGACCCACCAATTTATTCACAGAGAGACTGCAAGAGTGGGGGGATCACAAATTGCAAAACTAGTAGACACCTTTCAGCCTGTTTTTTTAAGTCAGGTTACTATTTTCTCCAGGTTTCTATTTTGGAAGTTAGGGCTTCCTATTCATCTTGGTTTCCATCTGTGTCTGAACATTTCTACCTGATGATAACTCCAAAGTCAAGAACTAGTGTAGTTCTCTCAAATACGTATCATAAGAACTCTTGCTGCTGTTTTTGAACTGCTGAGTTAGATGTGGAACTCAGAAATGGCTCACATTACCAACTGGGCTGAAAACTCAGGAACACCAAAGTATTGAGTCCCAATGGGATTTCAGTGAAAAATCAGTATTCACAAATGGACTAAAGAAACTGTCACAATGTCCTCTCTCTGTAATTCTTTCATAGACTCTACCAAAACTTGTGATTGAAAGTACATAAACAGCTTGCTATTTTAACTTTCAGGTGTTTCAAAAAGAACTCAGGCTGTTATATCTGCAAGTTCCTGCTTATTGATTTCCATGGGCAAAGATGTAGCCTAGGGCTGTGTAGTCTTGACAGAAATTTTGGAAGGATACTGTGGTACTACCAGGTATTGTGCTTGTCACACCATGTTTTAAACGTAAACTATTCAGTGCATACAGGAAGAAAGCAGCCTTGCATTTTTCTTACTAATGTATGAATACTACTTAAATAATTAGAAAAAATTCTGAAAAATGGTAAACACCTTACACTGTGATGAAGTAGCTCAGTTTCAGACTGGTCATTAGACTGATCATTTATAAATAGTGAGTCAAAATATGTCCCAAGCCACACCCTTACAATGCCACTGACGTCACAGATTGTGACCTTCAAACAGTTGTATTCACTGTTCTCAATGATGCAATTAGGAAATGTAATGATGGTGGTATGCCACTTTTACAGAATCACTAGTTATAATAGCAAGAGCTCTGGTACAGTTAGTAGGAGGAAGTAGCACTAATAGTCACGGCAAGCAAATACTTCTCTCTGTTGCTTTTGGTCAACAGGGGCTCCT
>JANPWX010000054.1:9555618-9604683 GCA_024734555.1 Trochalopteron elliotii
GGACTGTGTGTGTAACTGTGCATGATATTTTTGGTTTCATTATTTCCATTTTTAATGGCTCCACAGTGATTAATCCCCTCAACTATTATTTCTGTCGGAAAATATTAAGAAAAGTAGGCTCCTGTTCCAGAAAACACAAGGTAGTTATGAAAAAAATCATTAATAACAACAAAACCCTTTGAAATTAAGACCTTTTCTGATGTCCATGTTTCTCTGACTCCTATATCAGACTTCTGTTGAAAATTTCAACCTTATAATTTAAAATAAATGATAAATATTTGTATTTTTATGTTGTTGCATAGTCCACATTCTTTCTTAGCATTTAATGTGTTCTGGTTTATAAATACGAGCTATTACAGGAATCCACAGTACTTACTAATTGGAACAGCTTTGTTTATTCATTGAGTTTGAAATAAAGTGGCCTGTCAGCCAAAGTATACAGTTCTACCCCCAGCACTGGGAACATTGCATTTGCTTGCACGCATGCTGACTCTAATGGAGTCAAAGGAGCTCTGGGTCATTCATGGTACATTAGTTTAGTTTGGGTGTGGAGTCATTTTTAAGATTACAGAAAAGACCTCGATATGTGTGTTCTATATTTAGAATTAAAAACCTAGAGAAAGTCATGTGCCATCTTAACAGGGGATTCACGTCCATAAGGTGTATGGAATTGCCTTGAGTACATTGAAGTGCTGAGGGCTTTTTTTAAATATGGCTCCTTCAGTTCACCTCTTCAACAACTTTTTGGAGTTGGCACTTAAATTTGATGTTCACTTAAGTATCTTGAGCTGATCACCCGAAAATTTTGTTTTCAGGTATTTTTGAAGGCTCTTGCAATCTATACATATTTTCTTTATTAGTCCTTCAAAAGCCTACTATAGAATAAGATTTTGTGGTTTTAAGCATTTTATAGATGTATGGAAAGTCATGCACTAAAAGAATTCACAACTCAACTAATGCACCATTATTTGGTAGGAAAGAAAATGAGAAACTAAGTTATGGGAAGTTCAGTTGGCAGAGCAAAGTAATAAAAATTAAATATAGAAAAATGTGATCAATGACACTAAGATAAAGATTTCCCAAATAGTTTTCATCAGCTGCAAAGTCAGTTCCTGTGTATTTCTGCCCTATCAACTCATAGACATCTGCCCACCTAAGAGATATCACAAATATTGACAAATTGCAATCTTCAGTCTCAAAGATGACATCTATCACAAACAGTCGTTGCTGTGGTATGATATGGAGGTAATTTCTGTGGATATCAGGGGTTTGTGTTTGACTGAGTTCCTCCATTTGAGACATTGTAAATCAAGAGTTGTTTGCTTTCCACTGATACATGGTATTAGCATTCTAGCTGGAATGTTTACTGGCTGCCAAAAATGTGTTTATATGGTACTTCTTTACAGACCACAACACTTGAGAAGTGAAACTTCAGACTTTTTAAAAATACATCCATACTTAACAGCACCATCTGCTTCTTCCCAGCTTTAACACTATTATCAGCCATTATCTTTCAATTCCTGGAATTAGTTTCTCCACCAGAAGAAAATCTGGATTATTGTTCTTTGAACTACCATCAGTCAGTACTGAAAATGTTACAGAATCTTTTCTAAGTCCGATATTTTACAGATCCTGCATTTTTCAAGCAAAATGTTATTCAATGTAACTTGAAGTGTCAAAAAGGAGCCCACTTAGGAAAAACATTAAACAGTTTTCCTTTCCTGTGTGCAAGACAGAGTCCAGCAGCTGGTAATGGTAAGAGTGTCTTAATCTGATCACTGTGAAATTATGAACAAATTTGAAATTGTAATTATTTGGAATAAGGACTGCTACAGAATACAGATGTTAGAGTAACCAAGGCCCATTTTTTTTTTTAAGAAAATTACAAGTGTCTTCATGTGCTGATTTGTGATGATAGATGTTGTGAGTCAGTAGCAAACCCCCCCGAACTTCTGTAGAATTCCTGCCCCTGAACTAGAAAGATGGTTAAAGAACTTCTTCCAGCATATAAATTTCTATCATTACGCCCTTAAACCTATACAAAGTTAATTCAGCTAAGATTTCTCATGTGCCAAATATCCAAAGGGATAGATAAATTTCAACAATTCTTCTGCCATCAGTACTTTATTTTCATTTTGATATGTCCAAGAAGATAAGGAGAAAAGGC
Organism: Trochalopteron elliotii; assembly: GCA_024734555.1. Classification (NCBI taxonomy): domain Eukaryota; kingdom Metazoa; phylum Chordata; class Aves; order Passeriformes; family Leiothrichidae; genus Trochalopteron; species Trochalopteron elliotii. The sequence goes on from JANPWX010000054.1 coordinate 9,557,786, forward strand.
TAAGGATCTGCTTGTCTTTCTCTTGCCCTCAGAGGGTGAATGACTGAAGATTGCCCTTTAGCTAATTTGATACTAATAGAAAATACTAAATGAATTTCAACATGTTTTTCTTTGAGAAGAAAAAAATCCTTCCCCAGGCACTTAACAAGCGTAATACAAGAATAATTAGGAAATGTAAAGTGAGCAGTTTTCCTCTGCTCTACACACACAAAGACTTCTCAAAGTCAGTGGAGATTAAGATGGGCAAGTTGGAAAAGGCAAATACCATCCTGCTGGGACAAGTGGAGGTACAATAGAGATGCTAGTGCTCGCTAGAAAGAGTGGAGAAGTATGTTTGGGACCTGCTGGGAGGAAGCAGGAATTTTATTAATTTTAATGAAAACAGCATCATTCTGAAGTCTAGATGAATATTTAGACCTTTTGGACCATGGAGGTGAAGTACTAACTTCCAGAATGTTTATGATTTTGCCAGGATTAAGTTAAATTGAAATTATGCTATCTGCTTTCCTCACTGGTTAAAAATGTACTTGCTCTTCTTCCACGATGAGCTGCTTGCTCTGGTACCACTCATTAAATCACAGAGTCATAAGTTGGGAAGAACCTTAAAGATAATCTTGTTCCAACCCCATCTGCCACTGGTAGGGACACCTTCCACTAGACCAAGTTGCTCAGAGCCCCATCCAGCCTGGCCTTGCACACTTCCATGGACGAGGCACCTACAGCATTTCTGGCCAATTTTTTCTAGTGCCTCACCATCCTCACAGTAGATAATTTCTTTCTAATATCTAATCTAAACGTACTCCCTTTCAGTCTGAAGCCATTCCCCCTTTTTCTGTCAGTACATGCCCTTGTAAAATGTCCCTGTCTCTCTTCCTTGTGGACTCCCTTCAAGTACTGGTAGGTAACCCCAAAGTTGTTTTTTTTTTCCAGGCTAAACAGTCCCAATTCTCTCAGCCTTTCCTTGCAGCAGAGCTGCTCCACTCCTCTGACCATCTTGGTGGCCTTCTCTGGACTTGTTCCAACAGGTGATGTCCTTGCTGAGCTGGGCACTCCAGAGCTGGATGCAGTACTCCAGGTGGGCTCTCACCAGAGCCGAGCAGAGCAGGCAATCACCTCCCTCCACTTCCTGCCCACACTGCTTTGGATGCAACCAGGACATGGTTGGTTTTCTGGGCTGCAAGTGCTCATTGCCAGGTCTCCCACTCCTTCTTGTGTAAAGCCCCTTTCTCTTTTCTCTCAGGGTTGTGTTGTCCATTATTCTATCCTTAGCCCTCTTTCATTCTAACATAGTAATACCAGCACAAAGATTTATACTAGTATAGAAATATTATTAAAAATTCTACTTGCTTGTCATTGGTAAATCTTTCTAATGGAACCTGAAAATTTCTTCTAATCTGAAATTTTGAAAAGTTAAAATCTTTAAGTCTTACAGAAGTATTCCTAGGTTGTACATAATACTAATCCTCTTGCAACTCTCAGAGAAGAGTAATGGACAGGTGCTCTTGCATATTTCATAGCTTTTCTTCACCAAGAGCACAGGATTTATGTATGTTAAAACCTCTTGATTTCTGAGAACAATCAATGCTAATTAAACTTGAACCATTTATTTGATGCCCCAGAAAGTTCTTACTGGCAGACTTGAGCATAATGAATTCCTGTATTGCTTGGAGCTCTGTGTTCTGCCCATGCAACAGACCTGTCTCTTCTCTTTAACAATATTAAAAGCCTGTGTGCTTTACTGTCCTTGTCAGGAGCTAATCTATAGGATTATTTTGTTGTTGCTGACATGCACAAATAGAATCTGACACTTGCAGCCACACGGCTGTGTGAGGTTTACCCATCCAAAATCTTTCAAGAGATAGATTTTTGTTCTTAAATACATACATTAAAATCTACATTTGAGTTTCTTATATATAAAATATGCAGAACTAAGCTCTGAGATTCAGTCATATAAACTGGGGAAAGAAGAAAAGTATTTAGATTAACTTCTTGCATTAATTTCTTTTGATGTTTCATAGATACCTAAATGTATAGTGAGAGTCTGCTATGCATCATCTTTTAGTATCAGTGTTTCTGTTGATGCCAAGAGACTTGTAAATCAGATCTTGAAGTGCCTATATTAGCAATAGACTTCATGATGTGCCTGATCTGGATAAGAAAATTGGATATAACATCATGCAGGTACAGCTCTGTGAGCAACCTTCCCCATATTTGTGGACTGAGTGACCCATGATAAAAATCAAGATGAAAATCAAGCTATAGAGATGTACCTCTTTTGACAGTACTGGTGCCAGAGCAAGCACGGACTGAGTTTTCCATCCAGTTATCAAAGAATTCAAAATCTGAGTCTTACAGGAAAGAGATATTGATTTAGTTGTACCAAACACAGGATCTGAAAAATAAGGCTCCCCTTGAAGCACTTCTCGACATTTCAAATATATGGGAAACAGCACGGCTCTCCTGAGGCATGTTAGAGTTCCTCCTTAGAAGCCATTCCTTCCATATGGCTTCTTCTCAGGTGTCACCTTATCTGAACTTGAGGCCACACAGGAGTATAGGCCCCATGCTTGCAACCCATATGACTCATTCCTCAGAAACAACATAAAACAAAGCTTTAGCTATATATGCCCCTTTGTGACTTTGCTTTTCCCCACGGGAGCCAAAGGATTGCAATAGCGTGAGCAAGAGGACTGCCTAACATCAGTCAGGTTTTCAACATATTTTTCAGCTGCTTCCTTTATTTACACTATTGTAAATAAGTTTATGCAATCGTGACTTGACGCTAAGTCTCTCTTGCTTTACATAACTGCGGGCTGCCTTTCCTAACAAAGTAGGATGTGACTTAAGTAGCCTTTTAGACTGAATAGACTGTCAGCCTTGTAGGGTCATCTTTATTCATTTCCTCTACACAAATGCTGCATTCCGTACATTGAGGCCTCTTTGGGTCTGTTATATGCAGTTTGTTAATGACTATTAACCATCAGTCAAATTGCATTTTTTCTTTGCTTTGAATTTACATCTCAGGTCTTGACTGACCTATCCACATTCCTCCACTAACTTTGTGATTTTGTTTTAAGTTTTTTTCCCTTTGGCCTGCCTTTTTTGGTGCCCCACTTCTGTGGCATTGAAGCCTGATTACTTGTCACTTGTGCTGTTTCAAAGACTCATTTGCATTGGTATGATGGATTGTGTTTGATCCTGTATCCACATGTGCCCAATTTCAGTTAATTTAAATTCCTTTAAAAGGAACTGGAGCAAAATACAGAAGTTCGAAAAAACATTTGCTACATTCAGTTCCAAAAAATTGTTTTAGCTACATGGTGAGGTTTGAAAACCCACTAAAGCGACACATAAGCCTTTGAAGGATGAAATTAGTAAACTGAAATACTAATTTTTACAGGGATTAAGAGGTAAAATATTACAAATAATCCAGAAAAGGGTTAATGCTGTAAAATCAAACAAAAGAATCACGTGCCAGCTAAAGTTTATTGGGAAAGAGAAGCTAGTGGTTGATTTGGTTAGCCTAGAGGATCACAAGATGTTAGGAAACATGGGGAAATATAGACAATTTCTGTGACTGCAAACCAACTTTCTGTATCTATCTTCTTTATTGATTTTGGAGATGCATCTATCTTAGACATACTTTCTCCTTGTAATGCACATAAAAAAATATATCAAAAAGAGGGGTGCCTGATCAAACCAGTAGTTCAGAAAGAAATAGTGCTGATAGGAGGTAAGCAGCATCTCAAACTTCTGAATTAACTTTAATATGAAGTACAGGAATGTTAAAAACGATGCTGCTCCTCAATTAAAATTGGTGCCGATGGGGATCAGAATTAGTAATCAGTGTTCTTGTATTGAAAAATACTCCAAGGCTAACTTGGTATTTTATATCACAAAACTTTACCTTTATTCCCAACAATTTTTTGAAACTGTAGCTCCAATAGAGAGAACATTGGAAGATGATGTTCTCAAAGTATGAAAGAAAACAAGTTTTGCAAGGGTAAATCTTACTTCTCTTATTTGACTGTGTCAGTAGAGTGAGGAATGAATATGAATGAAGTTATATAGTTTAATGTTTTAGAATTTTGACTTTAATATGCTGAAGAAATTGAATAATCTTGTGGTAAGAACCAAAAAAATATTTAGAATGGAATAAAATAAGTAACTTTTTGGACCTTCTGTTGTTTTTCCTGCATATTGGCGTGGCTACTCTGATGGCATTGATGTAGAACTACACCATGATTATACGGGTTTGTTCTGTAATGGAAATAGTCTTTCAGATCTGGCTGCAGCTCTTGGTATTTCTGTTAACTGCTTGTGGAATTCATGGCAAAGCTGCATAATTCAGGGACATGTTCAGAGACTTAGCCCAACCTAGGAAATAAAATAATCCTCCCATAAATTATGAGTATATGGAGAAAGTTGTCACATTGTTTTCTTGACTAATTTTAAAAGTTCAGTAGTTTTGATCAGACAGGACTTTCTCTTTTTTGTATTAGATACAGTGTGATAGTTTGAAGTACCTTGGCACTATGCAATGTAAATGTATTATTATAACAGTATGCTAGAGAAAAAATGTGTTGAAGAGGACAAATGGAGTTTGGTGAATCAACATTGCAAATACTGTAACACATAGAAGCTCAGTAGTTTGTGAGATTTCATTCAAATAATTCTCAGGTACTTATGAAAATGTTGTGATATGTTCACATGACCCACTGACTAGATATGAAGAAATCAGAAGTGACTCATTAAATATTTGCAAACCAAAAATGCCTTCAGTGTGAATGTTAAAACCAAACCCATTTACAGTGCAGTCTGTCCTTTACAGGGCTGTAAGAGACCTTTTGTTGTATGTAAAAGCATGGGATTTTTGGGGTAGCCATTGATACAGTTACTATGATAAACCACCCTGTAGCATCTTTTGTTCCCAGATACCAGTGATACAGGGGAAAAATACAAGTTTCAGACCTTTGCCTTTGAAAGGGGCATTCAGAAATACTCTGTCAAAAGCTAAGATATGCTCTTAAGATTCTGAGATGAATCTGAATTTTACTAGTTGAATTTCTGTGCAAGTGAAGCAACTTTTCCTTGCCTTTGTCAAATGAACTTGGGTTTGGTGAATCTCAAGAGGCATAAATGGCCTACTGGGATGAAGCTGACATGCTTATAAGTTACTTGTCTTCATCTTAGTTCAACATGTTAACCAGTGGAGTTCTGTATTTCCTAAACTTGGTTACTTGTTATCTGAGATTGCCCAAGAATCATTTGAAGGGGTTTTATAAAAAAAGATGATAAAATCTCCAAGTCTGTCTTTTCTCCAGGATATAATGCAGATGTGCAGTAGTTTACTCAGGATTTTAAAGAGCTCTCCATGAGTCAACGTCTCCAGTATTGTTCTTGGCCCTTTTTTCAGAGCTGAGGTTGCTGAGGGTCCATCCTCTGTAACCTCTGGTTTTCTGTTTTTCATTACTTTGGAGGCCTCTTTAGAAAACCATTCCTGTTTGAAAATTTGTCTATTAATATGTTTGCCTTTAAGAACATAGCATGTCTTTGAAATTTCTTGTATGTTAACAAATTCTGTCAGATCAGGAGAGGCAGATAGGAAAGTTCATTCTGAGTGGTTATTTCAAATGCAGAAAGGTGAATAAAAGCCTCTGTGTTACCACACCAGTATTTTGTTTCTTACAAGTATCTTCATCAAATTGAATGGAGGACAACTGTCTTTTCAGACAGATTTTTACAGGCAGTAAAAGCTCTGTGCTGCTTGTCTCTCTTATCCAGCCAAGAACCCAAGATTTCCCTGGCTGCAGGATTATGTCCATGTTCCCTGTAAGAATCCTAGTTCTCCTACTGCTTGTAGTGCTTGCACTGTGTAAATCTCATTCCTTAGCAGATGGTGGGAATGTCTATTTTTTTCTCTTCTGCAGCCTGCTCTTTGCAGAATTGCAATCAGGAATTGATGTTCAATCCCTTGATCCCAGTATCCTGAACCCTGAGTAAGGAGATTATGTATACTTTATTTCTCTCTTATTTTGAATCCTTCGTCAGCATAAAAATGCTCTCATAAGGATTTTCATTCTAGTAATACTTCCACATGTGGAAATGGATCTTTAATTTCAGATGTTCTCATGAAGAAAATGTAATTATTGAATCTAAATGTCTTTTACCTTATGCAAATCATTGAAGATCTTTTAGAAATTAAGAAGTCAATTTTAAAAATGAAAGAAAATGAGGATTGTGTTTTTCCTGGGTTTTGGATCTTTTTGAGATTTTATGGCTACTAGAAGCATCTTCCAAATAATGCCAAAATAAAACACTGATAAAGTACTGTTAATTTTAAAAGCTGTGTGTAACAACAGGATTATCTTATATGCTTTCTACTTAAGCATTCTCTACAACATACTACTTAACCAAGTCCCTATTTTTTTATGTATTGACAAGGAAAATAATGTTTTGAGATATATCTGTTTAGTGACTTTTATTTGACAGTCATGGTTTTAAACTTCAATATTCCCAGGAAATAAGGACTGAGGCTTAGGGAAGTTAAATAAACCTGCAGTCATACCAAATTAAATAGTTTAACTAGTTCCTAGGTTTCTGAAGGCAGTGTGTCTCACTGAGGCTTTGGGCTGTGCAATGGATTATAATGTTAGGCAAGGAATTAATTTATGGAAGGAATAATGTTACAAAGATTTGAGGTTAGTGTGTCAAAGACTTAACCATTTCCATAATAGGCATAAACCAGAGGATTTTTTTTTAGTGTTGTACAGAGAAGGAACCTGTGTTAAAGAGGAAGAGAATGATTTCCTTGAGGTTCTTTTTTTCCCATGTTAGTATTTTTGTTTCTACATATCATAACAGGAATTGGTAACATTCACATCCACATGGTCTTATGAGAAGGATGTCATCTGAGGGGCAGAGAGTTGTACATAAATTTTTAGACTTGTTTTTTTTTTTTTATAGTCTTAAGTTTAGGAATGATCTAGCTGCAATAAATGATTAAATAATAAACATTCATTCCATTAAATGATAAAAATTATATTCAAAGGAACCTTGGGTTCATCCCTTGTCCAAAAGCAGGGTCATTCTATCTGTGACATTGTTTCACCTGCTTTAAAAAACCCATGATAATAGAGGCAGTATATGTTCCTCATCAATTTATTGTGGTGAAAGCAGGCACTGCAACTGAAATCCATTAGTTGTTGTCCTGTCTACCATGGGCATTTAAACATTTCATTTCTAGACTCCTCATGTACTGTAAGACTTGTATGGCATCCCCCCTCTTGCCTGTGCCTGTGACTGGTGTGGTGTGTCTGATCTCTGCCCACAGGCAGCGTTTCCTGAACCCCTGAATGCATCAATTGGGTTCCTTGTGTCTCCTACTGCTGTGTGCCCTTCTTGGCACTTGGAGCCACCCTCAGTGCTTCAGCTGAGGCTTTACAAGGGCCCAAGTGGATGGTGAAGTAGGATTATTTCCTGTGTTGTTCAGGCCATACTCCCATGTAGACAATCAGTACAATCCCTGCTGTTTTCACAACACCATGATGTTGTTGACTCATCTGTGAATGATTATAACCATCTGTGGATCTCTTCCCACAGAACTGCTGCTGAGACAGTAGGATCCCAGCCAGTGCCATCTTCTTATTGAAGCTCATTTTCTTCTATTTACCAGAAGAGATTATTATTTTTAAAAATTGTTTCCTTAGTTTGCCAAAATTTCCAAAATTATAACCTGATCTTCACCAGTTTTGAGTCCTGCATATTGAATAATGATAATGATAGTTTATCCTTCTTGCTGTTTTAAAAATATTGAACAGTCCTGGGTCAAAGGCAAACTAGTTTTTAAAACCCTACCCGGTGAAACCCCAACCCACATCAACTCTATGGCAATTAAAATGAAAACAAGAAAAACAAGTTTATCTGGTTTGCTCTGAAGAACATCTACTGTGCCAGGATAAGAAATCTGGTACTTGTTGATGGTGCAGGCCAGCCTGCAGAGGCTGTGCTATCTGTGACCAAGGAAAGGAATGTGGATAGCATCCTCCCTGCACAAAAGGAAATTGAGGTGTGGCTCTAGATGGTCACTGTGATGGCCCTTCTCTTCATGGTGGGCAGACTGAACTACAGAGGTTGACACAGAGGGGTCACATATTCTTTCACGAGTCTACAGGCACCACAGTGGAATAAGACAATGGCGGGCTCACATTCTCTATCCATAATCCCCATTAAAAGAGTGAGACTATTTAGCATTGTTACTATAGTTCATCTGATGTTCAGTACCATTAAGTTACCAGTCTTAACACTTAATATATGAGGGATAAAAAGGAGGAGGAAGCTGGGAGTTTCCCTGACAGTTTTGGGGATGCGTACCAATTTGCTCAGTGCTGTGTGTGTAGCGGGGATTTCTCTAATAGACAGAAATTGAAATCCAGTGTTCTGTGTTCTCTTTTGGCTCTTTCTACACTCCCTCAGTTTAGGGAAGTTAATACTTCTGTGTTTGTTTTTTCCTATATGACTGAAGTGATACAGAAATGTGAAAATGAAAGGGAGGTTTGAGAGGTCGTTGCTGAGGTATCATTAGTTATACATTCCTGAGACATATTTGTGTTCAAACCTCTGGTGAATGGAACCTGCACAGCCAACTTCTTCTAGAGCTTTTTCCTGCAGTGTTTGTACTAACCCTCTGCTTCCACATACTATACTTACTTCTTGTTTTCCCTGCCATTAAAGATGGAGAAAATTGCATCACTATTCTTTTAATAGCATCTACAAACCTTAGACCTTGCTTTTTCCTCATGGTCCTTCATGGTTGTATCTTTTCCAGATGCTGTCACCCCGATTTCTTCAACCTTTTCTTTTAGGCTATGTTTTTTAGTTGAGTCAGCATTTATGTTGCCTTTCTCTGGTCTTTGTCCAGTTTGCCTTCATCTTTATTTTGCTTGTCTTCAAAGCAATGCATATTGTTCTTCACCAACATTCAGAAGCACTGATTTTCACCTCGACTGTCTAATCCACAAGGAAACTGTAAATTTAGAATAAGCTGAGATTTCCTTTTCTTTTTTTTTCCTTTTTTTTTTTTTGTAGCCATCTTGATGTAACTACTTTATAATCAGGTCAGTATGGTAGGAGAGCAGTGTGAAATTAAAATGCAAATTGTCTTAATTCAAGGAAGCATTTTTTTTCAGACCTGTCTGTAAGTCACATGTGTTGAAAATGAAAAATCTGCTTAAATGCATTTCTTAACCAGAGTTTATGCATTTGAAGTATTTTAATTGGAAGAAAAAAAATCTGTAGTGTTTATGCTTCATCATGATACTGTGTAACCCTGGCAGTTTTCAGAACTTCTCCTCAAATTCTTGTTTATCACATATTGACTGTGATAGACTGGAAATAATTCGTTTATTTTTAGCAGCTTGCCCACACAATCATGCAAATCTAGAGGATAAAGTTGCCAAAACTTCTAAACATAAATACCCTGGACTTGATTCTGCAACAGATGGAAAAGTGCCAGAACTACCACTGACATGAGGGCAGCCTGACATTTGGGGTGAAAGTAATTTATTGTAGAGTGGTTACAATGTAGTGAACAGAGGGTTTGCATTTGGGGAAATTTGTGTTGCCTTATTCCATATTTCGCTCTCACAGTCGTGACTGTCAGCTAACCAAAAACAGGGGGTGAGACAATAAAACAGCTTAATGAAGGATGGATAAGATTTTTCTGTTCATGTTCAAGTTTTTTTATTCATAGGTTACATTTTAAAAACCACTTTTCGCTTTCCTGCCACCCTTTCTTTTGAGAATAGACATTGTATCATCAATGACTTACTTCCAAATATTGCCCCACCACCTTTTCACAGTGGATATTGTGTATTTCATGTTCTCCTTAGTCACAGGCTGTCACTTCTTTTCACAGAAATGGGGAGGAAGACATCAAATCACAACACATTTGAACCCCCTCCCCATCCCCCAAGGGCATATTTTTACAGAAAGAGCTGGCAGCATTTCAGAGTTCATAGAATTTTTCCTTTCCCTATGGGTTGAATCAGACCTTGGCCAAGAAAACCCAGTCATTAAAAACAGGCCGTTGTAATAGCAATGCAGCTGTCAGATGTAACATTAGGCTGTGGGTGGGATTGTAGGTGGCTCTTCCAAGTAATTGTATTGTTACTGCATTGTTAATGAAGAGCTTAGGGATAAGGCTGAGAGAACATGACCCTTAAGAGACCACGTGTCCTCCCATGTACAAGCCTGTTACACTTACCCAGAGAATGTGCCAAATTTGCTTGCCCTAAGTTTTGTCATCCAAGCCATGATGCAGGCACTGTTGCTCAGTGGCAGTTCTGACATCACTGTTACTGAGAGGAATCCACGTCGTGCAGACGTGGCGCTGGAGCGGGTGCGGAGGTGTGTTAATGCTGCCCTCACCCCATGGTAACAGTGTGCTGGAGCACAAACTAGTGAACAACTGTTACCAACTAATGCAGGCAAGCTCAGAACAACCTGTTACCAACTAATGCAGGAAGCTCAGAGTAGCTCCAAAGGCTGTTTCGTTTTAATGGTTTGTGGGACTTTGGTGTTTTCTTTCCAGAAGTGAATGTTACAATGATCAACCTGTCTTAGTGCAGGTAATTTGCCTGGGAGGCGGATACAGTGGTCAAAACAGAGAAGAGCCAGCATGGCAGAGCAGGATATTGAAGAGTTCTGATGTCAAGAGGAAGTGTTCATCCCACAGTCTGCCCAAGTGGGCACTCCAAGCAAAGCACGTGTCTCTCTCAGACACCATTTCCTGGTGTTAATCAGTTAACAAGTGGAAGTGGTCTGCAGGGGAAGTGATGTGTCTGTCACAAGTTTGAAAGTCCAAGGATTTGACTAGCAGAGTTTAAGGACAGCTGTCAGGACTGCAGCTGTCAGTTCTGTAAAATTTGATTTCTTATTCACCACATTGCTGAGAATACCTTTTATTTTATTGTTGGGGTATTTTGTTTGGTTGGTTTGTTTTGGTTTTGCTCTTTACCTTCTAAACATGTCATAATTCTTACTTGCATAAGAAAGTCAGAGGTGCAGAACCCAAACCCAGTTACAAGGCACTAGGTAAAGGAGTAAACAAATTAAATCAGCCACAATCAAGTCATGCAAGCCACTCCTTTCTCCTGAGGCTGAATACAAGGAATTTGAAGAATTCCTAAAGTTAGCTGCCCAGCAATGTTGCACCCACACCCCCACTCTAGCAGAACAGATTCAGGGAACACTACAAGGAGGAAAAACCTATTTTAATTTCAGAAATTATGGAAGTTTCAATAAAGAAGGCAAAAAAAAAAATCAAGAATTTTGAGTTCATGCTGGTCATGTTTAATAAAGTCATGGAAACATTTGAGGTGTTACATGGAGACCATGTCACAAAGTGGACCCAAAGGAGTCTGTGTAATAACTTGGTTTCCTTGCCTGGCTGGGTGCTCCTATGATCTAATTATAAGGGAGCTGCAAGCCACCCTCGTTTGTCAGCATTGCCAAATTTCACAATTTCATGGCAAGACTTTCTACAATTGCTCTAATACTTCAAGGTTGCTTGGTGTATCAAAGCAGTGGAGAATGTCAGTTACCTTTTTTTACCTTCCTGAATATCAGAAAAAGGAATTGAAGCATGGAAGCATGAATTTTGTATAGGAAATCATAGGACCCGCAAAATATTATATTTTGAAAATATCATTAATTGATGCAAAATCTTTCTTTAAAGCATTTGAGGTGATAATTTTTCTTCTTGCAGTCATTATCAGGCTCTGGATTGATGCAGTATGTGATATACTGTATAACAGCTGGGCAATGCCATATCATGATAAAGGAATGATGCAAACTTTTGCCAACTGAATGTTGCAAGCTTGAGCTGGTGACTTGTCTTCCTCTCCTGGCCACTGATCAGCAGAGCCAAAGAATGAGTTGACAGAGATGAATCTGCTTTTCTATGGATTTTGGTTAATTTTTGTATATTCCATTTCAAGTTCAAAACCACCAACTTCATGTAACTATGTTGTGTGAAGTCCTGGCCTCTGCAGCAAAGTTTTTAAAGAACAGGCATCCAGTGAAATGTTTATAATCAGCAGGCACCGTAGTGAGTCACCAGTATGAATCACTGACCTAGTTGTAGTGCATGGGATTGTGCAAAAGGGGTCAGATTTCCCTCTGCCTCATGGAGGGGGTACACTCAGACTGGCATCTGCACTGTGCCAAAGTGAGGACGTGGCCCTGGGTGGTGGGTACTAGTAGGATCACAGAGCGTGTCCTCAGAAGTTTCTCCACATGTTGATGTTAAAGGAGATGTCATATGAATTTTAAATTAGAGATTGCCACCAGCAGCAAGAGAATCCTTACAGTCCTGAGCACACTGACCAGTGCTCTATCACCATGCACAGTGGTGATAAAAACATCATAGCCTGATGATTTCCAAGTTAAGGACAGTTATGAACACAGCCAGAGGGGGCTGTCAGGCAGGTTGTACGGTTGTGGTTCAACCAGCTGTCCATCTGCTGAGCTTTTCTTAGTGTTACCATACAGTAAGGGAGAGAGCACCCCAGGTCAGCTATCAAAATGGCAGGCTTACCCTTATGTACAGGCCACTTTGTCCCTTAGCTATCACTTCCCCTTGTAAATATTTCTGAAATGATGGACAAACATTTTGTCAGTTGCAGACAAATGTCTGGTGTTGGTAAAAGTTTGATGTAAACCAGAAGGTTGTTATGAAGGGTCGATTACATTCTGTTTACTCATATCCAAGCTCATTTCCCACTGGGAACTGGGTGAAATGTATTTCACAAACACTGTGGAAAGATCACAGGGTTTCAGGCACCTTTCCATGAAAATGTTCAGTGAAAAAGAGCAATATGGAAACTTACAGTGAGAATGTATGCCATGCACAGGCAGTACACCAGAAGCTGTGCAGCGCTCTGGTGTGGGAGAGAGCATGAAAAGAGATGAGGCTGGCCAGTAGCAAGAGGCTGACAGAAAAGAAGAGACAGTGGAAAAGAAAGGGCTTAGTTGCAAAACCAGTCAAAGGGTGTTATGGTGTGGTGCCCATTCACAGAGCAGCTGCCCTCAGCTTGACCACCAAATTGCTAGACAGTGAACTCAGTGAATCTCACAGATTGGACCAACCAGATGCCATAATAATTAATTCCAACTGGCCAGTAATTGAAAACAGCATAGAGACAGCAATTCCTCGTTGACAACATTAATACAAAATCATCTTTAGTTGGAAAAGCCTCAGGTTTTATAGTTTTGAATAATGCAAAAAGAAAGAATAAAATTCTGGATTCTAAGGTAGGCTTTGCTGGTAGTGTTGCATCTCTCAGAAGGGGCTTGCTCAGCAGCCATAATTCTAAAATATCACTTTGAAAGCTGGTGTCTGTATGTAAGGCAGGGCTTCTTCACAAGGATGTATCTGTCCATTAAGAAGCAATAATTTCAAATCATATTTCACAAATTTTGGAATTTTATAAAGGATTGCCAAAAACATAGAAGTACTTTGCTTCTTTTGTGTCAGTTCTAACTTTACTGCATAATGTAATTATCCTTGAGGTAAATAATTCTTAGGCTGCTTTTTTCTTATTTAAACATGATATTTTAATGTGTATTTTTGGCTGAGGATTTAAATGCCCAAATTGCATTGAAATGCTTTAGGGCCAGAGCACACAGTTCCTGTAAAAACTGTTGCCTCTATTAGTAACTCCAATGTTCAAAAAATCCAGAGTGAAGCTTCTTGTCTGCATATTCCTGTTCTGTTTCTCATTTTATTTGAAGGATGTTAAAAATGAGGAAGGCAAAGATTGTGCTTGTTGATATGCATAACAGCATATGAAGAGTGCTGGATCTTCCCTTTTTTAGGATGAAGCCTTTCTGTAAAGTAATATGGCAGTCATTTGCATCTGATCTATAATGTTCAGGTCTTTTAATTGACTAGCAAAGTATGGTCCTCAGGATACCACAAGAATTTAATTAAGCAGAGCTACTTTGTTTACATGGTGCAAATGGGAGTAAAATTTACCTGCAGGTGAGACATGATTGAGACTTATGTTTTTCATCAGAAAAATAATACTATCACTTCTGAGACTTTATATATGTATATATTTAGGAACATTATCACTTCTAAGATTTTTATGCCATTAATTGTAGATAGTTTAAGAAATTGTTCATTAAAGAATTCACATATAATTGTTACAATTACACTCTTTTATCCTGCCTAGCACTTTAAGTGGAAATCTCAGAACTTGGTTTTACAGTTCTTTGTTTGCCAGAAGGAAGTAGGGAAATAAAAGAGATAAATAATTAAGGCATTAGCTTTAATGGGGGCTTAGGAGTTCAGTTAATTGTGTGGGTTTTTTTCAGTACAATTTATACATGGGATTATTCAAAAAAACCCAAGAACAAACCAGTCAAAACCAACCAAAAAAATGCAAACAACCGTCTAGCATTTAGTGTCTTTAATGCAATAACAAACATTTCTACAGTTCAGCACTTGTGAGCAACCCTACAATAGCAAACCTGTGCAAACAACTCAGATCTTCTGAGAAACTTTAAAGTAAAAAGTTATTTTGTGCAAAACTCAGCACTTTGTAACCATTCAGATAATGGCAAACCAATGTTCTCATCTCAGCACTTGCTTGCTCTTGTGCAATAATATGCCAGTGTGAATGTATGACAGGGAAAAAAACCCCAAAACCAAAATCTAAACACTTAAAGATTTCTTTTCCAAGTTCATACAGAGGGAGTAAAAATAGATTTGGTCATTTATAAATGCATTTTATTATATACAGAATCAAATGCAAAAGGTTATACCTGGGATTTTGATATACTGGGATACTTGTAGTTAGTACAGGAAAATGTGAATTTTTTTTCATCTTTACCAGAATCCTGAGACAACATTAAATAAAGAAGGGTGAGGTTGGAATAGCTGACAAACAGATTAAGAATTTGTTCCTTTTCACAGCAACTTCAGGGTGTAATTCTACTGTTCACCCTGATGCTTCCAGGGTGCCTTTCTGGCTTTTAGCTGTGTGCTGCAGGAAACCACTTTGATGTGTGCTGTGGCTGTAGCAGTGTGGCAGGGACAGCTGGACAAACTGCTCCAGTCTACAGAGCTGGCTTCCATCCCCATTCCCTTCCAGGTCTGAAACATGACTGCCCTTTTCCCATATTCTCTCTCCCTATTTCTGACTCATTCTCTGTTTCTTGTTATATACAGAAAGGAATTGTGCAGAAGACAGAGCTGCTTCTGCAACTTTGTGCTGCTCACACAAAGGTGGTCTCTGGATACCCCTCACTCACACAGTGAGTGTCAGTGCCGTGTCAGACCTGGGAGACCAAAGTATCTGGCTCACAGCAGGCTTTATTCCTACAGTATTCAGCCCATCTGTATGTCTCATCTCCTGGTGGCACTGGAGGAGGGGAGGGAGAACAGAGCAGCTAGATTGGCATTTGTCAAGCGGCGACAAAAATAGCAAATCACCATTATAATTTTGGCCTGAGTTGTATGAGATTAAAGGATTTTTTCATGATGCTTATGAAAGTGACCTTTAACAAATGTTTTGTGGTCAAATAAACATGAAATTTATGGAAAAGGAAAGTCCAATTGTGTACGGAATATTCTCAGCTCTTACACAGAACTGGGAATCTAAAAATTAGATTACTAATGAACCGTCATAGTCCGAGTGTGTTTCACAAACTGAAGTTAGTCTATGGAGTATTTATCAGGGATTTAATCAGAAAAAGCCTGGAAATTCATCTGGAGCACAAGCAGCCTTTGTTCAGCAAACTGCTGACATGTTCCTTCAGGCAAGGTTTTCCTTTGTCTGGATTAGTTAAGCAAATAACTATGCAGAGTGCTTAGTCCTGGGTTTGAAATTCTGAAGGAAATTTATGTCCTTTACAGGTGCACTGCACATATGAGTATGTCAAAGCAAGATCAAAGTCACAGTCTTTGGGACTATGTCTTGATTCTGTAAGGCTCAGGTCCTTTGAAACAAAGGAGAACTCTGGTTCTGAGTTATCAGCAGGACTGCTGGTGGTCATCACCATGTGGTTAAGAAACACTTTCAATACCACTGAAGTCTTGTTCATATTTTTGTGCCTTTTTAAACAAGGAGTCCTGTAATAGTAAAAGATATAATTTATGATTTAGAAATCCTTCAATTCAGAGAAAGAGGACTCTGTGTGTACAAGTGCTTGGTAGTGAACCAGCTCCTGTACAGCCAGAGTTTAAAAATCCAAACACTTTTCTTGGGGTAATGTAATTCCCTCTGTATGCCTTTTAGGAGTTTGCAAGGGAATGTCAACATCTACATCTAGATGATGTAGACATTCTCCTGAAATACCTTATTATGTTATTAGCACCACCTGAGAGATCAGTTTTGTCCAAAGGTGTCCAGTGGTGTCTTCACCTAAGTAAGTCTTAAAGTACAGTCCACAAGTGTTTGGCAAATGGTTAAAATATGTTTTTCTTTCTTGGCTAAAATCCATATTTTCATTTAACCCAAGATGCTGTATTAATTTTTTAATGACTGCCACTCAACTATAGAGACGTTTTCAATGAGGTACCAACTGTGTACTCTCTTTCTGAAAGTGTCCTGCCTACTTGATTTTTTCTCACATTTCACAGACTCATTAACTCAATCACACCTCCTTTGCCATTAAGAAATTTGGATTGCCATTCTGTGACCACTACAGACTTGCCTGCAGCTGCTTTTGGACTTTGGCAACACCCAGTTATTGTTCATAGGTCTGAGTGATGCTCTGACTTGACTGGGCCTGTGTCTTGTTCTGCAACATGTGAGTTGTGTTTGTATTGTGCTGTTCGTTGCCCCACTTTACTTCCCCTGAATTCCCTTCCCCGTTGCCTTTTGTGGCTCAGAGTGGCAG
Organism: Trochalopteron elliotii; assembly: GCA_024734555.1. Taxonomy (NCBI): domain Eukaryota; kingdom Metazoa; phylum Chordata; class Aves; order Passeriformes; family Leiothrichidae; genus Trochalopteron; species Trochalopteron elliotii. The sequence goes on from JANPWX010000054.1 coordinate 9,574,694, forward strand.
AGCTGAAGTCAATGAGACTGTCTAAGGAAGGAACTGATCACGTCTGCCTTTCCTGTTGAGCCTTTTCCCTTTTACAGTTTCAGTAGCCCTATTAACACATTAAGGAAAGCTGGGGAGTCGTTTGCTCCTGCAGAATACTTGCGTCCCCAGTAGTGGAGATGTCTCCTAACACCCCCTCCCTGTGGGCAGAATGGAAATGTGAAAGCATGCCTGGGTATTATGAGGGGGTCTCAGCATCACAAGTCAAAGTCCACGTTAAGGTACGCAGGGGATAGAGACGCCAGATCTTTCAGAAACCATTTTGAAAATTATGAGCAAAACGGGAAAGCAAACAATAAGATCATGAGTACATATTAATGCAGACACATCCTGCACCCAGGTGAGAGGAGTTAAAGCCAGGGTGACCTTCTAGGAAGGACTGCTCAAAGGCTCTGTGTGTGGGCTGAAGAGGTTTGGGAATCTGGAGACATCCTGAGAGCATGAACAGAGGAAAGTGTAGATCATGTTTTTTAAGGCTGGAGGGACTGGGAGCTCTTTGGATAGTGAATGGGCTGTGATGAAAGCAGAGTTTGGTGTTGCATACATGAAATAGGACAGATGTTTGCAGAAAGCTGCTCGAGCTATTTTTGATATAAGCATACCAGCCAGCCCCCTAAGGAGAATGTGGAGAGACAGGAGTCTGCCTCTCCCACAGCTAGTAGGATTACCCATCAAAAAGAGAAATGGTCTCATCCTGTCTTGCTCTACAGACACTTCAATGCATTTCTCCAGTGTATTGTACCCATGTACTCTGCCTTTCAGGTGCTCCCATGTCCTCCTCAGTTGTATGGAAGGATCATGCAAACAGGTAAGGTATGGCTGAAGGGAGAATGACAAATGAGCTGGGATTCACAGCCGAGAGAGGAAGTTCATCTTCCTCTATTTCTATGTCATGTCTTACTCTTTTACACCTGCTTTTCAATGGTTCTGTTTCCTACTGAATGCTAGCTCTTCCCCAGCTGCCTTTTAGCAGATCTCTCTCAGATGGCCACATTGCTCAGTCTGTTTGGCCAAGCTGATATTTGATAGTGGCAACATCCAAGCCAGCACTTTTAACATAAGTTACTCACTATCTTTAGCTGTATCTTTGTGATGAGAACTGAGATTATAGGGTTGTGGGAGAGAAGAAAATGGCAACAAAATGGAAACTAGACAGAATTCCCACCTTCTTTCCAGAAACATCTTGACAACCTGTTGGGATTGTAGCTCTTCTTCCAGCTCTGGCTGTCTGTGGAAGGCACCCCAGCCAAGAGAAGGGGTAGTTCTGACTTCTTTTGGCTGTCTGCCTTGTGTCCTGAAATCTTGCTAAAGGAGAAACCTTACAATCTGCTTTATCTTTGCAGTGTAGAGTATTGCAGCTCTTTGGAGAACATTTCTTTCTTTCTCTTGGTTATTGGAGGTTTACTGGCTATTTGGTTGAGAAAAGCTCAAAGGAGTAGATGTGTTAAGGTTGGTGTCATTCTTTCATTTAATGCACAGGCTTTTCTAACCAAAAAGAAAAACTGTTGAGGACTGGCCTTCTTGTTAAATGTGTGAGACAGTAGAAGCTGTCTGGCTTGACTCATGGGTTTGACAGAGGAGTTAGTAAGTTTACCTGAGGACATTCTGAAACATCATGAGACTGGTAGTAGCTAAATATAAGGCAAGTCTGTTGGTGCCACCCTGGGAAACAGAACTCATGGGTGTGTGGCACAGAGACAGCAGAGCCTGCTGTGCAGAGGCAGACAGACTGCCCCACTGACCTCTTGCAAGGTGTCAAGGCAATCAGACTCACTCACAGTTGTAAAGGCTGTGGCTGAAGCTAATAATACCCAGTACCTGTAGGACAGTAGGGAGGAAAAAAGAAAATATTAAAAGATACAGTAATTAATAGGACAGGGAGTACAGATAGTTAAAAACTGAGAGTTTCAAGGGAATCCAGATTCTAGGATCTTGCATCTTTGAACCTGGAAAGATTCTGACTTAAACTAAACATACATCAAAATAGCCAGAAAACAGACATCTGCTGCTTTTCTTTTGGCTGCATACTGGTGTGACTTGCTACCCTATAGCAACTATGCTGTAATACACACAGGCCCAGATGTTTTCTGATAATAAAACTGTAGCTCGCTAATGCTTAAGGAGGAAAGATGCCAAGGTGTTCTTCAGGGAGAGAATGGTGTGTCTTCCTCTCAATGCAGCTGGACAGAGTTAACCAGCCAGAGTATTTGCTGTACAAAATGAGCCAGTCTCAGCACCAAACAGCAGTCCCCAACCCCAGGTACTGCATTGAGCTCCTCTTTGTCACAGGTATAAGAGATGTATTCTGATTTTAACCTGCCTCAGATCTGGCTTCCAGTTATGGATGTAGAAGGACTGTGTTTTGGAACTTGACTCTGCCCACAGGTAGCTCTCTCTCACTGAATAGTTCAAGAATTTGACTAGACTAGACTATCTACCTCCAAAGGTCTTGCCATGCATATGTACCGTTTGAAACTTAATGTCTTCTCAAACTGATTCTCAGTTATCAAATCAAGTTACCAGTATTTCCTTTCACCCAGTACTTCCTTTATTTTTTCTTTCTTACTTAGAATCTGAAATATTTGTGGTTTATATTCTTAGGGCATAGCACTTCAGCTTCTCATTAGTACTTCCAAAGCTTAAGGGAAGAAACAGAAACAGGAGCATGTGTGTGGGTACAAGCCCATCATCAGTGAAGGGTCACATAGCAAGGTTTCCTCTTTCAATGACTCCAGAGAAAGCATGACCATCACAGCCTGCAGGTGGGACTGTCACCAAAAGAGAATAAGAATAAAATTGTGCCTCATATTTCTAGCATCTGATCACTGAACTGTATGAAAAAGTCACACAGAAAGCAACTGCCACAGTGGAAGTCAAAGCATACTAACTTCCAAAATCTGAAAAACATGGGGTTTATTATCTTTTGGTCCAGACTTGAATTAGGGGAGATATCTTGAAAAGAAGTTAAAAAATCAACTAGGTGTCCCAAGGATCATGTGACATGTATTTTTAGCAAGCAGCCAGAGGGTGGGGAAACTCCCAAGTTAGCAATCCCATGAAAATTACCATATTTGATGGCAGCACCCACAGAATGTCCATCTCCCTGTAGAAACTGGTTTTGCTGCTACAAGCACATTCATGTTTAGATCATAATCTGCTCAACAGTTCATGATTCCTTGTACTTCAGAGGAGCTGCTGTACCTGTTTTAAAGGTGGATGGCAAAGAATGTGAAGATTTACTTTATATACAGGTAATTTAAAATGATATTGCTCGTTTATTTTAAACTAGAACACCAGTAGATTTCATGTATACCATCTTATGCCAGAATCATTCTCCCTTCAGAATTTAAAAGAATATTACAGACACAGAAGATAAAATTAAACTTTTCTCTAATTTTTCTGTATTTCTACGATAGAAATAAATATTTTATAACAACTTATTCAGGACTAGTCATATCTATGGACTTTTCTTTCTCTCCAAATCTTGTTAGGTGAATAACAGTTCCAAGTCTTTCTGTTCTGAGTACAAACATGTTTCAAAGGTGTTTTCAGCCTATAGTTCCAGGCATAGCTGTTTTTCCAGCTTCATTTTGCCTGACCACTTCCAAACAACTTGTTTAGAGTAGAGCTGTAATTTTTTGTTAGTACAAAGACCCAGAAAAAAATATTTATACATCTAGAGGACAGGAGTCACAGAGGAAGGACAAAATAATAAAAGGCCAGCATGCAAATTATTCTAATAAGTGCTTAGCACCTTCCTTTGCACTGAAGCAGACACTTACACAAGTGTCACTACTCACAGGAAGCAAAATTTCAGCTCTTGCCTCTCCTACTCTGGACAGGTCCTCAAAAATTCTATTCACAATTGCATATCCTGTTCCACTGAAAATATGTGAGGCCTTTGACACCTGTTTTGCTACCAGTTATGTGACATTTCTTACCTTTTTCCAGGTACATATATAAAACACAATTAGATGTAACTCTTAGCCCTCCACAAGCAATGCAGTAGCCATCAAATAAACAAGGCAGCCAGATAATGATCACTGATAACATCCAGGTACTTCACAGGGAAGTTGCAGCAAAGTTTATTATCTCTTGCATTACCTTTAAGGTTTTGCCTGGAGGCCAGTGCTGAAATCAGACTTCCAACCTGCCAGAAAATTCCAAGTACTTGCTAAGTCACCCTCCCTGCCCTGAAGACTTTCTATTCTGAAAAGTCCCTTTTCTATAGATAGAAAGGTGATGCATAAACCAAATCCAGACTCACATTTTGCAGCAGGTCGACACTGATTTTCTTGATGTCTTACTGTGAGAGAATCAGAAGTGTTTTGTGGGAATGTCCTGAGTTTCAGCCCTGTGTCTTTCTCATCAACCTCTTTTACAGAAAGACACAGAACAGCATGTGACTGAAGTATTCAGTGGAGGCACTAATAGTTATGAAAAACCAAATCCAAAATTTCAGACAAAATGGATATGCAAAACTCCACTCAGTTCCTATAAAAATGAATATTCTACATGAATATTCTATTCATGTTTTCAACAGAGATCAGATTGGGGCTGGTTCTCTGTTTACATTCTTTTTTCTTTTTCTTATTATTTTTCTTTTTTTTTTTTTTTTTTAATAAGTCTTCCAATGGAAAACTGTACAGTTTATTTCATCTGTGTGAGAAAGCGCAGGATGTTTTGCTGGTTATTTCATCATATGTGAAAAATAAAATGTTGCCAAAACCTACATTGAACATACTTCCTTAAGAAAAGCAGGTTAAATTACATTAAGCCTCAAGGGGTTTTAGTCACTGTAGAAAAGTCAATCTGTAGTTTCTACTATACCAGCAGGTTGGAATGCCCGTACTTGCCCTGAATATCACTTCTCTGTTATACTGCCTTCTGAATTTTATTTAACATACTAATCTCTAATTACAATCTTTTTTCTATATGTGAGATTTTGAAAATTCATATAAAATCCTTTGAGACAACATTTTATCTTTGTCTCTATATATATCAAAGCTTGAGCCAGAATTCCTTAAATGTGAAATACAGATTTTTCAGAAATCTGAAAAATCTTAAATCTTAAATCCGTACATGAAAGGAACAGATACTGTTGAACCTCGAAAAATGGAGAAGTCTGATAGTATCTCAATTAGTTCTCCTATCTTTATGTTGCTGGGACATGAAACATGAAATGGCACTTAAAACAAGAAGTTAGGTAATTAAAGGTGATCCGAAGTTGTTTAAAGCTTTTATCAGCTCTCTGGATGCCTGTTTAAGAGATGTAACTGCCTATCTTGCAGTCAATGGTATGCTGTTCTCAGTAAATGTACTTAGCATAGAAGAAGGGTGCTTGCTTCTGCACACATTCCTATGAATCATCCACATGATTTCACAGCAGATTTTCATGATGCACCTGCATGAAAAAGGGTTGTTAGAATCAGTCTTCAATTTTTCAGTGTATTTTTATATTTTTTAGGATTTTGCAGAGTGGAAAATGCTTTAAAAAGACAAATATAAGTAAGTCATCAGCAGTGAAATGTGGCAGCTGCAAGTTTTATTATTTGAATGTTGACAGGTCATTTCCCCTTTGCCTCTTGCACAGACTGTAATACTATCACCAGTCAGCACCAGCCATCTGGCTGGTCAGCAGAAGGGCAGGGAAATCACACACTAGGCAGGGAAAGCTGCTTCTTTTCTTTCCCAGGGAAGTCCTTGACAGGAAACAAAGGAAGAAATTATAAACTATGATCAAATAAGATAGAATCGTCCACTCATGAATTTTGTTCTCCTTACATTGGGTGATGAGAACAAAAGGCTCAATGTTTAGCCTGCTCTGACCTCGAGAAAGTCAAGTCAGTTCTCTGAGTACTGGGGCTTTAATGGTGACTAAAAGCAAGTGCTGAGAATGGTTATGTTCCAAGGGGAGAATGAGTGGAGTAGGTTGGGCATGGACTAACTTCTACCAGCTGTGAAAGACTGTTGAAGAATCCATCTTTGCAGAAAAATATATTGACTAGAAATTTGGCCTTTTTCTTAGTGCATGTCAGTCGGTCCTATGAAACAAGGTGCAATCACTGCAAGTACACAAATAAGTCACCAGACCTCAACAAAGCCCTTAATTATACGGTGGTTAAGGAATTATTGCATTGCTAGGAGCATGAAATGCTCAGTAATATCCCACAGACGTCTGAAGAAACCTTTGTGCTGCTGCCAAATAGTTTGTGGGGACATTAAAACAAATAGTGAATTCTCAGCAAAAAAATAAGACTGAGTTCCTTTACTTACAGAGAACAGCAGTGTTTCTGGGCTCCAAATCTGGGCAATCCTGCCTTGGTGCCTATGCCAGTAAGAAAAAAGGACTCTTGAATGTTTTCTCTGTTCCAGCTTTTGAAGGGATGTTGATACTGCTTTTATCCCTGCTTTTTTTTGGTGTGTCTTGTCAATTTGTCTCTTCTCCCTTTCAAATATTGTTAACACACTTGAGTCCTTTTAGACTAACATCAACAGCTAGAATGTGGACCCTAAGGGAGTGATAAGTTACCAGATTCAAGGGATACATCCTCATTGGATGTGATTTTACATGCAAACTTGTGCCATGCAAACAATATTTTGAAACCTAAGTTTTTTTATACCAGGAAGCCTGTTATTTCCAGCCTGGTCAGTGTAGAATGGGAAGATCTTACAGGTATGGAATGAAGAGAGCTATTTTTGGAAACAGAGTTGAGTTATGCTAGTTAACCTAAAAGAGTAACACCAAACAAAGTAGAAAAATGTTATTATGCAGATCTGAATTATTTGCTATCATCTTCTTTTGCTGCTTTAGGAGAGTGAGAATTTTTTGGTTTCTTACTTACATATTCATTTAGTGGACTAATAAACTTTAGTTACTGCCTAGACATGCTGTGCATTTTGACTAATGACTATGTGAGAAGCAAGCTGCTGTCTGAGATATAAGATCTTACAGATATGCAAAGCCACAGTGTTTTTAACAGATGAGAGTCTGAACATCCAAAGTACTATGGCTTGGTTTTGTTCCCTTTGTAAATCTTTTCGACAAATATGCAGATCTTCAGTCAGCCATTCTCTGAAATAATTCAGAACTAAATCTAGCAATTAAGGGGTCAAAGTTTGTAATGAAATATCCTGACACTTCTGTAAACAGCACTATCAATTACTAAACATCAGTCCTGGGCAGGTCAAGTGGTGTTTCCTCAAGGTTCCTGTGGCACAAGAGTAGGGGAAGAAAAAAAGAAAAAAAATTAAGAAAAAAAACTAAGGAAAAAAAAAAAAAAAGAGAGAGAGAGAGAAGAGATCTGCAGCGCAGAACTGTTGTAGGAAAATAGGCTTTGATTATATGCCTTGATCACATTTTGGCTCTATAAAGTCTTTTTCAGGCCTGCCACTCCTTGCTGACACATTACCAGGTCACCTCCGCTTCCGTCCTTTTGCTCTCTTTTTCCCAGGCAGGCCATCTGCCAGGTCTTTTTGGCCAGGTGCCATTCAGTGAGCCTAAGGAGGTCTCCTCTGCAGACCAGAATTACTCTTCAGACCAGATAGAAATCTATTAAAGCTGTGGGATTTTTTTAACTGCTTTTGTGGGCCATCAATAGTATACTTGTTCATATCCTTTTGAGGAACAATACATATGGCTTCTTGTGAGTCAGAATGAATTTTCTTGGCAACCAACCATGTTTAGGAGGTGAATTTGCCAAACCCTAAGTTGTTCAGTGTCCTTCTGTCTCTGGGGCATTTTAATCTCTGCAGCCATGAGGTTCTTGAAGTATTTGTGTCAGGCAGAACTCTCATTGCACAGAAAGGTGGTTTTTCTGCCTGCCAGTTCTCAGTGCATTTCCTGCTCAATCCTCTGTCCCTGCTTTCAGAAATGATTGGTAAAGTGTCCTTACCTTGCTTGCATAGGTTTCTGTTGTCTATGGCATGAGTACTGCTAAGAAAAGAAGTACCAAAATACTGACGTATTTTTGGAAACTCTTCCAAGTTTTCAAATACCTTTGCCTTCAGTTTGTTTTCTATCAAGTTTTTGCATGAGTTCCCAAGGGAACAGTAGGAGTTGGTGTCGCCTTTTAACATGACTGATAATGACACTCTGCAGCTGGGAATGAACAGCATGGTGAATGTGTGGTTTTAGGAGGAAATGGTTCCTTGTTTCCTTTCACACTGCTTTCCAACAGGATGATCTTACTTTCCTTCATTGTATTTAGTATGAATTACCAACATCCTTTATAGGATGGCTTATCTCCTTCCTCCTTGAATAATGTTTAACCTTCAAGGAGCTAGTTTCTTGCAAATTAGGAAGTACACTCCTTTTCAGATCATCATGAATATAGAGTAGCAGTGTATCATAATATGCTGAATACCTTGGAGTTCTCATTCTGTTCTGTGGATGGAAACCAACCAGAAGGGCAGTTCTACTCCCACCTGCTGGAAAGAATGTTGGTGGGGCATATAATTGATTCTATTTCTGCAAACTGTTGATGGAGAAATTCAGGCACAGCACCACTCTTTGTGCTTTAGCAGGTCTGGAATTGAAATTTGACCCTCAGTGTTATAAGGGACAGATATCTCTAATGAGAAAAGCAATGAATGATTCCTTTTCTTCTGCAGAGATTAAGAAGCTCTGGCTGCAGGCCAGGCTAGCTCTGCTTGCACCTTTGTACACCACTGTCAGTGTAAATGTGGACACATTTGAAGGTGCTGATTCACATGGTATGTGATATTGCATTACAGTTTTGTTACTGACAGTGGGTTGGGTAAGTGATTCTAGAGAAACCACAATCCCCTGTGCTCAATGGATCAGCTACTTCAAGCTTTATTTACTTAATTAATTAATTACACTCATTTTCAGGCCTTGTGCTAGTGGTGAGGGTTAGTGGATTCCTATAGAACTAATGAAAGCTTATGGACTGCTGTAAAAAAGTTGCATTTAGGAGCCACTTTAGTGTGATCAATTAATTTTTCATACCATAACAGCCTTTGAGAAGGAATCCCTACTTATTTGACCAACCACACGTGGATCATATTCTTAAAACAGGTGAATAATTGAAATTCTTTAATGTGTAATGAATTGTGAGGGATTTTTCAGTTCTATTTTCTTTTCCTAAGGCAGAAATGCCTTACAACATGGGCATGTGAAGAATGTGTTCACTGCATTCAACCACTTCAAATTTATGGTACTTCACTTTATTGCAGGGTATCTGTGTTGGAGAAGGTCAGTAACCAGAAAGGTACAATTAGCTTACCTTATTGATGAACCCACAGAATAAAGCTGTTGCAGCTGCAAGTATGAATGGATTAAACCACTTTAAATCTGATTTATACAAAATTAGCTTATACCTACAAGTAGCAATTTAGCCTATAGTTAGACAAAACACAGGGCCATAGATATGGTTACTATTGGTAACCTCAGAGTGGACATTAAAAATTCAAGCTTCCACTTCAAGCTTTCTGCTTGAATCTATTCCTTGCTTATTTGGTACATGATAATTGGAAAAGCAAGGCAAGTACACACTCCCTAAGTGGTGCTGGGGGAAGCACCTTGTATGCAAAAAGCTACAAGACAAATATTCTCATTCCTTTCCCAAATCATTAAGCAATGCTGTGCTTTTTATTGTGTCTGCTTTCATGCTGTGTCATTTATCAGTGAGGGGTTTTCCTTCTCTTCAAGCTAAGACAAGACTGAGAGAATGCTGAGGAGCTCATAAAAATATTGCTTTTGATCAACTGGGGAATTCACCGATACATAATTAGAAATGATCACCTACTCGAGTTGTCTGGATAACAAGAGGTCTAGTCCACAATAGAATCTGTTAATAGTTATATATTTCATATGCCTTTAGCAATGTCATCATAGATAGATATTTGATCTATCCAATTTGGCATCCTGCCTTTTGACCTGGCTGTTAACTGAGAGTTAGGTGAGCAGCACAGTTTCCAGTGTCCTCTCTCACCATGAAAATACACATAAACTGCTTTACTGTAGTAGCCAGTTTTGTGCCTTTGGAGGGACCCTGGATTCAGGAGCAAAGCTAAGTTTTAGTATCAGCTCTGTCACTGACTCACACATTGGCTGTAAGAACCTTCACTGCTGTTGGATTATTTAAAATGTCCAGCCCATTCCTTTAAAGCTTGTCTTTTCTTATGATTCTTGGGATCTTTTGTAGAGTTATTATTAGTTTTCAGTTCAAAGCAAACCTATTCAAATACATTCAAATTAATTCCCTGAACCAACATCTTAAAACATGTTCTTTAACTGCAAGTGTCTGAAAATTCTGTTGATAGTCAGAAAAGTTAGCTGTCTGTCAGGCTTGGGAAATGTCAATCTGTTGAGTTGAAGATCTGCTCCCTGGCTGAACTCTGCTCATGTGCCAGGTCATCTGCAGCTTCACCTCTAGGAGATGAGGATGAAGGCCTAGTATATTGGTGAAGTCTGGAAGGAGGCTTGTTTCCTTCCCTTGCACATGGCTGGTGAATCTGCTAACGCTGTATGTTATACAGACTAAAAGCTAAAAAATACAGACATGAGACCAGAGGATGCAAGGAAACAAAAAGCAGTAAGCAACAAATACATATAGGTAACCCGTAGGTAGCTGGGTACCCAAGGAGTGAAGGGTACAATACTGTTTGAAGAGATTTGGAGAATTTATTGAGGGCACAGGGATGACTGGATGAAAACCATGTATGTATCCATTGACATTTACATGACAGAAGCTATTTATGAAAGAAATGTCACTTAGGGGAATGCCTGGAACAGATTGTTCAGATTGTAAGGTTGTAAGTGTGTCTAGGCTGGAAACTGAATTCTCTGACCATCACAGCTATTGGTCTGGGGCACTTTTCCAAATGAAGAAATGAGGCAAAAGCATGTTACTCTTTCACAGATAAGATCAGTCATTTTAAGAAACAGGATGTTTTGAAGTGGCTTCCTTCAAAATCCAAGGCTCAGCACATCCCTGAATTTGATATTCTTAATATTTGTTCTCTCGCAAATTAAAGCATTACTTTTCTAAGGATCCTTGTACTGGGGTTCTTATATGTTTGCTTTTGAGCATCTGTGTTTGGATAATTTAATCTTTGTTTTCATCTCTGTCGCTGGACTTCTTCAAGGAAACCAAAATATTTTGTAGAAAGAAAAACAGTGCTATTAGGGACAGGCTGAAGACATAATGGAAATACACCATGCAGTGTATCCTGCTTTTAATTGGTCATATCATTCAACTACTGCTAGTTAGAGAAGACACTGGAAACAAAATGTTTGGCCTCAGAAAAACTAAACTTATAAAAAAATAAAAAAATATGTTATAAAAAAATATAGAAAATTGATAAATCAGATTGAAACTAGTCTTATGGAAAATCTCAGCAAACAATCATCATACAATGGCTGGGATAATTTCAAGTGTGTTAGAGGTACAAATGGGCTTGAAATAACATGGGGCTTTTTGCTTTGAGTTACAGCATTAATATGATAAAGCTTTGATTCTTTACTGCTGTATTTACCCAAAAGAAAGACTAGTTTTTTTAAGTTAAACTACTTGGAAAAAGTAATTCTAGATTCTGTCATTCTCCCTTTAGGTTAATGTGGTAATTAATATCTGCTTTTTAAAACAGAACAACTTTTCAAAAGCTTTCTTTTTTCATTCAGATTATGTAGCATTATGTAGTAGCCACAGCACAAAACCATCCTACCATTTTGCTTCTACTTTTCTTTCAAAGTTGTCCTGTTTGTTTGTCCTATCCTTAGTTTGTCCTGTGACAACCAGGCTACCTGCCAGTTGTACTGGGCAGTTTTCTGATATCCCTTAAATGCCTCAGCTATTGAATAGCTGTAGGAATATCAGTTATAGATCAAAGCCCCATTATGGTAAGGAACTGTACAAACATAAGGAGAGGACCCGATGTTTTACCTTAAAAGGTACAGGTACCTAATTGGTCAGCTGGTAGCACATTTGTTTTGAATCTTACCTCTGTGCAGGATGGTGACAATGAATATCTCTTTAGTGAGCCAGTGAAGAGGCTTTTCTGCCTGTCTTTTTTTCTTTAGATAGTATACAATGCATTGGCTACAACATTGAGCTACACTTTTGCTTTCCCCCCAAGCGTGATTACTGGGGTTGTATGCCACAAGGTGAATGTGGTTGGTGTTTGCTACCATTGCTCCATGCCCCTCAGCAAAGGCAGGCCAGTGTGGCCCAGATGCCAGGGTGGTGTGCTCATCACCCCGAGCCCTGCCAGAGTCACAAGCAAGGCAGGTTTGTTTCAGACAGAGTTGGACTCTGGGTGAGTCAGGGCTGTGCACGCTGCAGCTCCACAGACCTCTGCAGAATGGCAGCCACCTGTGCGTGGAGAGGAGCTGGTGATATGTGTATGTGCTGAAGGCACTCAGTAATTTCCATTTTAGATTATAGGAAGTTTTGGGGTGCATTTTCCAGATATAGCTGGTTCATTTGTGAGTCCCAGCTAGGCACTTGTCCTGTAAGAGCAGAGTTTCCAGGAAAGCTTTCCATCCAAACAGATTTTTTTATCAATTCGCAATGAAGATTAAAGCTGGGTCACCATAGGCACAGAAGTATGAAGGGGCTCCTGCTTACCCAAAGCAGTGAACTAAATTATAATTTTTTGTCCAGGATAAAGAAATATAATAAGGAGACTTTTTTTTTTTTTTTTTTTTTTTGTTCTTTTTTTTTTTTTTTGCACTTTTAATCCCTTTGTGAGAAGGAGAGAGGGGTGCCAGGGAGCAGCAGGGGCGGGAGCAGCTCGCCGGGGAAGGTGAGCTGTGCCCGCGCCGGCTGGGGCGCAGTCGGTGAGCGGGGCAGGCGCGGTGCCGGCATCCAGCCCCAGCCAGCACAGCCGCCAGCGGAGCACGGAGCGGCACGGCCGAGATCACGCCAGGAGCGCAGCAGGGCAGGGAGGTAGAGAGCAGGCATGTTCACACCCTCGACACAGCCTGGGCAAGGATCGAGGCTGAGGATCTTAGCTTCAGCATCACTCCTCAGCTATTAATTCCTCAGCCTGGAATAAAAGGGCAGGTCCCAGTTTTCTAATCTGAACCCAGATTACAGTGGAACACTATCAGGACAGACCTGGAGTACAGACACAGAAACCCTGGGGCAGGGGAGGTGCAGGGAGGGCTCTGGCAGGTAGAACTTGAAGTGTAGCTCTGGCTCCAGGGACTGGATGGTGAAGGTACGGACTTGCCTCCGTTTGCTCAGACCTGTTTCCAGTTGTTTATGCAAGAAAATCTGAAGTGCCTGTTTATTTGCAGACGTTGTTCATATCAGTAAAGTATGGATTTGGCTTTGATTTTAACAAGGTAAGTAAGTCCAAGTGTTTGGGGTTTTCACTTATTTGTCAAATTAACAGTTCAAAAGCCAAAATCTTTAGAAAAGCTTAAATTACCAATTAGCCTATTCCTGACATGTGAGGTGGACAGCATTTAATCATATCTACTATCCACATAACATTGTTCTGACAAATGATAGGGAGAGATATCATTATTATGCAATATATAATCCAGAGGAGGAAAATGGGTCTCAGTGAGGTCAAACAAGAAGTGAGCCAGCATGTGTGAGGTCAGTCTTCCAAGAATTAATATTTGGCACATGAAAACAACTGAGGGTCTCTTAATTTTATTTTTCCCCAGGGTTACTGAACATCCACAGCTTGCTTTGAAATTACCAGGACCTCAAACATTTCTGAAAATCAGTTCATATTTGTCACCCACTTCTACTTCTAAATAGATATGGTAACTTCTGGTGCTGCAGTTTGAGCCAAGCAACTTGCATACAGAGAATCCTCTTCTGGAGGATTAGAAACTGGGATCCATGATTGAAGAATCATGTTTACAACCAGGTTTATTGTAAAGTTTCTGGGTATCTGGATGTGACAGGATGAGAGCAGTAGCTTTGCTCCATTACTGTGTTTGAATCCAGTTCATACTAGTTGCCTTGCTGATGTTTTTTTCTTCATTTTCTGATTTTTCCAGCTCACAGATGCAAACGAAAAGCTGTCTGTGGAGTCTATACAATACAGCTTTGCTGAGGCAAATCTTCTTAACCCTCTGACATGTCATTCTCATTTGGCTCATCTCTTGCTAGTGAAAAATGCACTCTGCATTTGGGGCTGAAACTCTACACCAGCCCCAGGAAGAAGCCCACACTCTTGGATTCCAAGGGACTGAATGAAGCAGACTGCACCATTTCCCACCACACAGGAGCACCCAGCTGTAACCAGCACCTACACTGCACCTCCAACCCACTTCTAGGTGAGTCAATGGCACAGAATACCACTTGCCTAGCAGAGTGAAGCAAAGGATTTCCTTCATACATCACCAGCTGAGACCAGGGACTGAAACCTCTTGGGAACAGCCTCCAGATGGATATTAGCCTGGAACTGGAGTGTTCCCAAATATTTGAGGAGCCCCTCTGAGCCTTCAACCAAGGTGTCTTGCTGGCTACCCATTTCTAACCCAAGTACTATGTTACTAATTTCCAAGACAGTTCTGGTTGGACCAAATAACTTGTGTCAAATTTGATGTTCAGTCTTGCTTTTACAATAAGAATTAATTAATTAATTAGTATTGCCATAGCTCTGTGGCTATAGCTGGCTGCTTTCTGTAGGGTCTTCTAAGGAAAGGCTTAGGCTTCTGTGGATACAGATCCAAGATGAGCAGTGAATCAGGCTCACTTCTTTGGCTGGGTAGGATATGTCTAAGATCCTTCTTTTCCTTCCTCACTCCCCAGGATACTGACAAAATTTTGCAGAGAAGCTTGCAGAGCACATTGTGAACTAGATCAGCTGCATAACAGAGCTTATTAGTGGAGCTTGCCAGTCTCTTCCAAATATCACAGTTGTCTTCACATTTTGAAAACCAATCAAAATCAACAGCACATAACAGATTACAGCTGTAGTAAACATTTCCCTTGGCCATGGCAAACAGCCCTGGGAACCCTAAACTGCAAACAACAGCCCCTCCTTCTGTTTGCAATGGGGATGCACATTTAGGTTCAACTCTGCAAAAACTGTTTTTCTCCCAAATTTTTGTTTGTCCTTTGTAAGCCACTTGGGGAGCCATAACATCCAGAATATTACATTTAGAAAAATTAAATTCCCTGAGCAAACTGGGGCTCATTATTCTGGAGTTTATTAAAAACATAGACTCTAGTAGAAACATATATTAATCATGGATTGCTGAGAGGCATGCACACCCACATAGTATTCATTTCTCACTGGCTACAGGTTTATCTGGTTAATCCCACACATTGATATTCATTAGCTAAATGAATACACCCACAGCCAAACAGCATGAGTTTGCGGGGTTGTTAGTTGGCATAACTTCAGTGACTGTTAACAAGCCTTCATTCTTTATATACCAGTTGTCAGTCAGAGCCCTGTTTGTGATTTATAGGAGAGATAACTGCTATCATATCTTGCAAATAAAGAGGTGAAAGGAAAAAGCGTAGGGCTTGTCTGAGGCTACTCTGGAGCCAGCAACTTAAAATATGACAGCTCCAGGTCTATATTTGCAAATGTAAATTGTCTGATGGCATTGACCTTTTCCTACTGGTCACAATTCCTATGAGGTGCCTTAGGTCACAAACAGAGCCTGTATTTGAAAATAATTTTTCAAGAATAAGAATAATGAGCTCTCAGAGTCTGTGTTAATTTTAGATGTTGCCACAGAAATGTGTCATGTTTCATGGTGTATTATCCTTTCACTCTTTGATCAATTCCTTCTTCTTGTTGGGTTTACAATTAAGTATCTTGCAGGAGATTCCTCATTTTGATTGGATTTGCTGATTACTTGTCGGGGCATTGCAGGAATTAGACTGCAGGAAGGTGATTTGTTTGGGGAGCACCACACCCAGCCGTTCCCTCACACACCTCAGAGCCAAAGCAGCCCTTGCAGAGGGGTAAGTGCTGAATTTCATCACCTGCACTACTGTCTGTGCTTGGGGCTGAGCTGGGGCAGAGCTTGGATTGCACGTTTACAGGAATCTTGGGTTGCTGTTCAGATAGCCGAAAATTCAGACAAAGCCAATTCCTACAGACAGCATAAACCCAGTGTTTTACTTGAAATTTTTCTGTCACTGTAAATTTTTGAAGCAGCTTGAACAGGTCATGTCTTTAAAATCTTGAAGTCAAATTTCACAGATTACTAAGGACACAAAGTACGGCTAAAAAAAAAAAATAAATCTCATCGTGTCACAGTCTGAACACCTTACGGATAAAATTAACTGCTGCTGTGTGCAGCCCGCAGGCCAGTGCAGGCGTCCGGCCGCACGGCCCCGGCGGCGGCTGCCCGGCCGGGCCCCTCCGGGACCAGGATGCCCCGGGACGCCCCGGAATAGACCAGGATGCCTCGGGATACCCTGGGATACCCCGAGATACCCCGGGATGCCCCGGGACAGCCCGAGATACTCGGGGATACCCCGGGGTAGCCCCCGCCCAGAGAGGGGCCGCGGCACTGTGCGGGAGCGCCCCCTGGCGGCCGCCGCCGCCCGTCCCGGCCTCGGGCCCCGCCGCGTTGTCCCCTCCGGTGTCAGGGGGGTTTCGCATTCTCGGGTGAGTGTTTTCATCCCTCTTTCCAGGTATATGGAATGTTCTGGCTGTCGCAAGTTGCAATACCCTCGGGTTGCTCTAGTCTTCATCTCGCCCAGCTCGCCCCTGCCAGGCATCATCGGGATCCCTCCCCTCTGCAGTTCCAGGAGTGTTGCTTGTGCTGTCACTGAACAGTTGATCTATGAAAGCATACATTTCACTTGTTTACAGCCAAGTGTCTTGTGGAACTAGAATTTAATATTTTAACCCTGTTAGGAAATGATAAAGGAAATTACGTTACTGTAGTTGTGCGAGCGTTCTGCAAAGGGGAAGTTTGAAAAGGCATCAAAGGAAAAGAGTATCTCAGTAAATATAAACAAAGTGAGAAGACTTTGAGCAAAAGACTAAGAGCAAAATATTAGTCTTAAGGTGGCAGCCATTTAGATATCCTTGACTCTCACAAGGGCTGCATACCTCTGCTCAGGGTTGTGATCTATTTGTGCCGGCCCAGATGACAGCTGGGAGGGAGCGTTCAGAACCTTGCTTGGGATTGAGAGATCTGACCCAATTCCTTCAGAAAGTACCAGCTCAGTTCTGTCCAGTCCATGACAAGGCTCAGGCTGTGGGGTAGGAGGGTGTTTCTGACTGGCCCTGATGTGCTTTTGGGGAGGCAGAGTGGCAGCAGCAATGTGAGGAACTCTGGAGGAGCATGTCACCCTGTTGTTCTGAAACCTGCTAGCCTGATACTCACCTGGCAAGCCTAAGACTACCTGGCTTGGTGCATTCCAGGAGACAATACCATGACTAGCTACTTAATGGAAAGGATATGTTTATGGCACTTATCAGTTTCCTTCTCTTCTGTCTTTCTCTGAATCTCCTTGTTATTTTATATACAAGTTTCACATCACTTTACTTTGTTACCTTTCTAATTTGAACAGTCTTAGTTTACTTAACATTCTCTGTAAGAGTGGTGTTCCATGTATTTAGCTATCTTTGGTGCCCTTCTTACTTATGAATAGCAATGATCAGCTCAGAGTTCATAATTTCATACATGAAGCTGGAATTTTTTCTCCTCGAGCATCACTTGACATTTAATTGCAGTAATGAGTGCAGGCGAGTGAGAAGGAGCAGAAAAAAGAAACATGAGTGGAAAAGTGTGGGATGCTGCCTTCTGGGGGCAGTGTGAGCTTGTGTAATTACAGTAACTGTGATCAACTTCCTTTCTCATGTGCAAACACACGGTGGTTGTTTCAGGAATTCCTCTTATGTTGGAACTACTTCCCCATAGGGTCTAGTCTAGCTCTTTACATCTCCTGTGTTCATTCACAGTGGGGCCATCACTTGACTAATTAAGTAGATCCTTCCCCTTCCTGCAACATCCACTTCCCAAAGTTCTGTCTCTTTTTACCTTAACTATCTTTGGAGTAATTTTTTTCTCAATAGCTAAGCATGTTGATTTTTCCCTTATTACCTACTCCTAGTAGAGGGCTATTTAAGGGGTTCTACAGGGATACCCTTTGTGGAGGCCAGACTTCAATAAAGATTGCCTCAGCAAGCTGCTAGATCCAGTGATCAGAGGTTCTCCTGCCTGTTGTGTGACAGAAGCAAGTGACATCTTCAGCCTGGGAAACGTTAATTCACATTAAACTGGGTGCTGACAGGTAGACTTTCGGGTCTTTGATGTCTCCTGTTACAGTATATATGCAATATATAGCATCATTAATTTCTGAAAAGCACAAGAAATTAATAATTGATATAGGTTTGATTGTTGTAGGACAATGCTTAGAAATGTCTTGCAGTAGGTGCTGAGATGAAAATAAAAGGAAGGAGTACCTCATAGCTAGCCCAGCCTGATGTAAAATTTGCAGTAATTTTCAGGGTAAATTACTTAAGTGAATTATGATGGCATCATGGGGTATGCTTCTGCATTTGTTCTTGTGTTTTTCCCACTCCTTTTTATATGTAGTATTAAAAGGCTATTTTAAATAGGTTGTTAGAAATTAAATTTGTACATACGTACTCAGCTATCTTGTATAAATCAGGTATACTCCTCAAATATATTAGTGGATATTTGTAATTTCTCCTCTAAGTAGTTAAAAAATACCAAGTGATAAAGATAATTTCCTAAGTGCCAAAAATCTTTTTAACCTGGTAAACTGAACGTAAATAATGTTTCCTGATTTTACCAGTGAGGTAAATGACACAGAAAAGGGAGAAATTGCTTCTGAGTCCCTTTTCTAAACACTTTTCTTCCTTGATTAGGAGTTCTGCCTCTGTAATGATGTCCAGTCATAACTTCTTAATGCAACTCTCTCATTATCTCATTGTATTGTTGTACATCCCTCTGTAAATACTTGCTGACCTGTGCAAATAAGAAGCTCATCTCCAAAGAGCTGTTTGCCGCCAAGAAGGCACAAAAACCATTCAGTAGAGGAAATTGTTCATGATAAGAAGGCAGGATCATCTGCTTCAAGATCCTATGGTAAGGTTTGATTTTAACAAGGGAACACTGGTAAATGAGCACAAAGAGTTTTACAGGAGCAGAGGACAGCAAAAGCAGAAGTTGTGGTGTTGAAAGCTGGACACACACACAGCTGACTGAAAGGAATGTAGTTTTGCCGTGTGGGTAACTCATAACTCCTTAAACTGGAAGTGTTTTCTTAGCTAATTAAGCCGCAGGATTAAAATGACTGTTGTAGATGTGGTTTTAATCCTCGGGCAGTTTAGGGATATTGACAGCTGGGGTCTTTACACACAGACCTGGGCGAGGTGTGTGTGTTGGGTGCCTTTGCCGTCGCTCTCGGCGCACTCGAGGTCAGGCCGGGCAGCAGCTCTGCGGGGCGAGCGCGGCCGCGAGGTGTCTCCCGACGGGGCTTTTCTCACTGAGCATCCCGAGTTCTGCCGGGTGATCGGAGCCCTTCCAGCGCAGCACGCAGCTCAGCCGACGCTCTCCTCCTTTCCTACTAACTTTTTTGACTGTTAGGAAGAAACTAGAAGCTATTCGGATTAGATTATCTCTCATGGCATTATGTACTGTGATCTCCTGATGACTTTCACTGTCTGTAGGTCTTGAGATCTTGCCATATTTATGCATGTTCTATAAATGCTAAATTGCATTGGCAATGGATTGCAATTCTTCCCACAGTGGCCCCTTTTTGCTTTTGAGTCAGTAGTAGCAGAACTGTTTCAATAGTTACTGATATTTTATCTCTTCCCCACCCTTCACTCAGATATCCAACATCTGTTTCAGCTGTATGCAGCTTGCATCTTTTCTCCTGCTGCATCTTAAATATTTACTGCTAGGACGTGTCCCTATACAATACATATGGAGTAAGAACTCAGCCATGCTTCCCTTCCCTCTTGGTTGTGCTGGTGGTCTTCCATGGGGATGGGTCACCACAAGACCATTCCCCAAGGGCATGCCTGCTTCCAAGGTGAAACTGAAAGCTGCACATGAGTTCTGAATGTCACTTGTCCTGTGCTCCTGTTCCTAAAACAGTTTCAGAAGCAAAAATAGTCCCAGGAGCAACACACATGGACAGGGTGCTACACGAGTCCAGCATGTGCAGCATGTTATTGACTGAGCCAGTGCTGGCAATTGAAGAAGTTGTGTTGCAAACTTGAATTGCAAATGTTGCTGTTGCTGGGCCTTGTCTTTGTGCCAGCCTAAGGCCAGAGCAACCAGGTGTTGTGTGTTTGAGCAAAGCTTTATGCTAACATGTTGTGAAGGTAGACTTGAGGCAACCAAAAACCACTCATAATATATATCCTTTCACTTAATACAACATTTGCTATTGTTCTGGCTATACACTTTATAACTAACAAAGTTCTAGCTCAAGAAAAGCATTGGAAATACAGGAGGCTAGATTCTAATCTCCAGCACTGAGATGATTTCTGTAAGGTTTGGCCTGTTAGCAGATGGACAGAGACAAATAAATAATAAATTTAATGCTCAAAGTGTGCATGGTGTCTGTAAGAAGGCCTCATCACTAAATCAGCTGGGTGGTAATCATAGCTCAAAACTGCATCCATCACAATGTTTCACATACAGAAAAGAACTGCTGATCTAGGCAGTCACCTTTGTGATATCAGTCTTGGTAAATATGCTTTAGAAAATTGTAGTTTCAGTTACCAAGAAATGCATACCAAGAAAACAAGAGGATTAGACTCTTGAGATAAAAGGATGAAGGTACAGATTTAAATAAATAGGCAATATTTAGGTTTAGAAAGCATCTGAGTTGTTGACAAAAAAATATGAATATGATATGAAGTTCTTCTAAAGCAAGAGAAATGGAATCACATGGGAGTTTCAAACATTTTGTGCTTTCTTGTAAAACTCTTGGGTTTCACTCTGAAATGGTATTTCTAGTGACATGCAATACAACTAAGTTTTTCTCCCCCCCCATTCTCTCTTGCCAAAGGGAAGTGTGGGCTAGGAATGGTACTTTCAAATCCTCAACTGGCATCATTCATTCCTTCATTCAAAATTAATTACCCCAGCTCCTGGACTTGAGGACCATCCAGTGGAGTCAGGGACAGTCCAGATTGTGCTTTCACCTACCCCTGTGTATGTCTAGGAATAGAGACAGATGCCAAAGCTGAGACAGATGTTAGTTCTGTGAATTTTAGTTATAGCCAGCAGGTGTGATTTCCACGGGGAGCTTGCTCTTCCCGTAAGTATGACAGCCAAATGTTACAGCTGCATGGGATCACAGAGTGCACGTCCTCTTCCAAACTCAGGCAGAAGCAAAAGCTAAATGGAGTTTGGCTCTTAATTGCATTGACAGCATTTATTTTCTCATGTAAACATAAAATGCTTTGTCACTCTGTCTCTGACACACCCTAGCCTATCCTTGTTTGCTGCATGGAGCTCACTCTAAGTCAGTTCCTCCCTATTGTTTCTGGATCCTTGGCCTTCACACGTATTGTGTGCCTTCGAATATATATATAAAAACACCATTCATTTTCCCTTGCAATTTATGGTATCTCTGCTTTTGTTTCCATTTGTGGGACTGCAGTACCTACACCCACCTGGCCTGTGCACCATCCAGTCACAAGTACACGTGCACACCTCAGCATGAGCTGCCTTATCCACATCTTTGTGACCAGAAGAACAGTTCTGCTTCACACGCTTGCACGCACTTCTGTAATTTCCAAGTATTCAAGAAACAAACAGCCACGAGCTAGCATCTTATTCTCTTGCTGAGATGTATTTTTTTCACTGGTACTTCTCAAATGTAACATAAGGTCATTAAACATGGAAATAACACCCTCCTCTGCAGTATAGAAATTAGATACTTGAGGGCTTCTGAATGTGCAAATATTTGTGTTTCCACACAGTCAGGTGTGTTTGCCTACTGCCCTTCAAAGGCAGGAAGTCTGTGTCACTGCAGACTCACAGTGGTGGATTCTTAATGGGGATCCCAACTCAAACTGACAGATGTTGGGTGCAATTTTTTTAACCTGTCAAGAACCATCTTTTTTTCTTTTGCATTTTATTTTTATTAACAAGATACAAGGAACAAAGTGCACTCAGAAGGAGGTGTAGAAAGCAGTCACAGTCACAGCCACTCCATAGAAAAGAGACACAGGAACATAAGAAAGGTTTAGTGAGTTTTTAATTGTGAATGGCACTCCATGCTGAGGCATAATTTTGGGGAGAAATTTGATGAGAGCTGCACGTTGAATTCAGGGTGGCACCACTGCATTACCTTCACCCAAAATCAAGATCCACAGGAAAGTGTCTGTATCTGTTCACGTTGGAGGAGCAACCTGAACTCTGCCTTCCCATGACAGATGCACTCCTGTGAGGTCATGAGAGAGTCACTGTCCCACTCTCTGGCTCATTTTTGTCATTGTAAAACATAATTTACTTCACTTATTCCCACAGGTTTTGTGGCTGCAATGGGGAGTGTAAAATATTATTTTACTATTGCTCTGGCTGGGAAATCAGGCCTGTCTTTCTCACTGTGTGCTCCCTGTTTGTTACACACAGGCAGAACTGAAACCTGGAGAAACCAGAGAGTCCAGCTGCTGCATGGAGGTTTTGCTGTGGTTCCCAAACACTCTCTTGCTGCTCCTGTTGGCTCAGGCTGTATTTGTAAACATTCACAGGCCCTCTCCTTTGGATTGTTCCTTGGAGCCAGATTTTCTTTTGATGTGAAACAGGATGTGTGTGTTAATTAATTTATTTTACTCAGGGTAGAAAATTACTGCCAATGTTCTTTGAAGAGTCCTGTGAGCCATCTCTCCCACTGTGTAAACATTCAGGCAATTTTGGTTAAAATGTTTATTTTTTTAAAATGATGCATAAATGTTAAACTGGCTACTTTACAGCGGAGAGGTTTTACAGGCTCTTTTAAAAATGTCAAGGTCATCTTTAAACAGTTACTATTTAAACTGAGGAGGTGAAACACTGGACCAAGAGGATTCAAAGAAGAAAAAAGGAAGACCAGTATTTTCTGCTAACAGGTGTTATTTGAGAGTTTTGTGCTGGTGAAAGTGATGGTGAAATACTCTGGAGACATTGCTTCTGCATCTACTCCTTTGTACTTGTACTGTGGATATTGTTAGTGAAAATACACCCTTCCTGCCTTAGTCCTAAATTTGAAAGGACTTCTGCCTGGTGATGACAGGAAAGCACAGGCTCTGTAAACGTTGACTTCCTGAGATTGCCAGGAGGGGCCAGTTCATGCCAATTTTGGCAGTGATGTTTGTGTTGTGGAAGTACACTACTTCATGGCTTATAGTGGACCAGGAGCTTTGATGATTAAATGTTGCTTGTCATGTCTCCCAGATTTGGAGTAATCTCTCAGGATAAAAAGGTTTGAGAATCCCAGTGCTGGATGATTCTGTCATGTTACATATTATAATTCAGCATTCCCATGAGGGAAAGGAGCACAAGGGGTTCCTTGTCTAAACCAAAAACTTTCAAACTGTAAGTTTAACAGAATTAATAACAAACTCCTGTATTTTTTAATAGCTTTCTATTCTTTTGTGTTAACATTAAATAACTCCAGTCATGGTTTGATGTTTAATTGGTAGGGTGCTATCATTTGAGAGTTTAAACCTGAACAGTCAATGACATGCTGCCAGACATGCACAGTATTTTACCAAACAAGACCAGACAGATGCCTTGTTGTGAACCGACTGCAGTTTGAGATTGATCCATCAATATACTATATGACAGCAAATTCCCCAGGGGAATTATTTGGTCTCCTTGTAATCTCAAGAGTCTGCACACACTTCAGGATATCTTTGGCGTTCAGCACTTTTATTCTGGGACAATAATCCACAGCCATTTAAATCAAGATCTAACAGAAAACTCAATGTAAGAAGTTTAGTATCTCCCCAAGGACTGCGCCATAAATTCAACTGAGATGACAAGATGGCAAAATGGATAGTGTGAGATACATTAGTTTATCTTAATTTGAATTGAATTCAAATCGAGCTAGTAATAGCCAAATGTTTTGATGACTTTGGTTGTGAGAGTTAAACTGGAGGTTTTCTCAGTGATTGGTGCTCCATTTTAAAAAGCAAAGAAACAAAATTTGTTGCAGCTGGCACTAAATGGAAGTTTTTTCTTTCAGGAGTAGCAATAGATTGGGTTGACTGATCACTGGAAACGAAACCGCTCATTTCTCATTCCTTTTGGTTATGGGTGAACCCCAGCAATGAGGGAGTTACTTGTTCATATTCTTCTCAACACTCTGAAAGGCAGCATTCAGCTCTTGTGGCCTGTCCATCCATCATCTTTTTTGCAGTATTAGCCTTTCCTTTGACAGGGACCCTATTTTAAAAAGAGGGAGGCTCCATTCCAGGATGTGGCATTAGTTTTCAGTATTCATTCAGTAATCAATACTATTCAGCATGGTGTATGTATAATTCCATGCAATAAAGTTGGTGGAGATATCTGGGATATAGAGAGAAATCCGTGTTCATCCTTTACGTAACAGTCATTGAGTCATGCCATCTTGTTTAAACAAACAGTGTGAATCTTAAAATAGCCCCTGAACATTCCACTGCGATGGCCATATTCAAATGAATGTTCAAGATGTTTCCCCACTATCGTATACCCACAGAGTAACCCTTCAGTGACAGCAGAGCTGCCTGGAGTCACTGTTAAGCTAAACTGGGCATTGGTCATATGGATCTGTTCACTTTCTCTGGTGAAGCAGAAAAATCTGTTTCTCTGTCATCCGTCCACCAAGGGAGGCACCAGAAATTAAATGTTTTGAGGCTAACCTCATCTGAGAGTGATTTTAACATACCAGTTTACTGTTACTGGATAGTTATTAAAGGAGCTTGTGGAACATGACCTTGTTGCCATATAAGCAGTGGGAAACCCTGCTCTTCATCTGATTAACAATTGACATTAGCCAGTTTCAAGAAGATACAAGTGAAAACTTGGCGTTTTTTTAAATGCAGTATTTTTTATATTCTTATAGATGCAGAACTAGAGGAAGTACTTATTGCTCACTTTATTTGTCCAACTTTCATAATCCTTTCTGTTATCTATAGGGTCCTATGGATAAATTTCAAAGGATAATTTAGATGTGATAAAAGCATAATATGTTGTAAAACTGATCAGTAAGAGAGCAGCCAGTAGACATTGCAGCTCTGCATTCAAAAATTGTTTAGTGATGTCTCTCTAGCAAAGGAAGTTTGCTCAGTTTCTAACCTAGAGCTAGAGCTAGTATTGAAGGGACTTGGATTTTCATGATATGAGAAACATAAAATCAGGCTGCTGTAGCCCCTTCTGTATGGCTCTGTGGGTGAAATATTCAGTCTTCCACACTATCCATGTGTCACCTTCCACTAGGCTTTGCCTATATCATATGTAGTTGTGCAGGAATCCAAAACAGCTTGTGAAATCAGTCAATAAACCTGATATTGATCCCTTATTAAGGTAGGATAAGGCTCTAGAGAAAAGACAGTGTGGAGTGAGCTTTTGCCAGTTAAATATGCTGAATGTGGACCAAATGCTTCCCCTTCCTAGTTGGAAACTTAGCCTGTGCTTCTGAAATCCAAAGCTGCAAGCTCTTCAAGCTGAGAGGAAAATACCTTGTGTCTAGGTGACTTGGAAAAATCCCAGTGAAAGGCATGTGCCCCCATGGCTCACTAGGGGGGCTGGGGAAGCAGGCAGGCTGCCAGCAGGTACACAGAGCCTGCCCAGTGCCAAGCAGGCACTGAGCCCCTGCCAGACACAGCTGCCCCCTCCTTGGTCTGAGCTCCTGGGGCAGTGACCCACAGCACTAAGGAGCAGAGATGTACAGAATAGGGCTGGCCACTTGGTCACACTACCTACTGACCCTGTCTCGTAACAGTAGAAAGCACTCAGAGACATTAAAATAGAACAAATTTGCAATGAGATCAGGTTATATGTTTTATGAGCCATATAATTAACATGCGACACTCAGAGCCATGGGATATTATTGACTTAAATAGCTTAGTAACTATCAAAAAGGATTAGGCATTGACATGAAACAGAATAGCATGTGCACTGACACAAGCTAGGATCAAAATTACAGGGGCTACCAATCCTGGTGCTTCAGGGCATATTTTCATCATCAGCTTGGGGTCAGCAGGAAAGCCACTCTGTAATCAAGAAGCGTGCAATATGCACGTGGGTCATACTTACACAGATTTTTTTATTGGTCTGCTTTGATTCCTTTTCCTTTTTCTTCTCTGTCTTCCTTTCATACCCTTCTCTTCCCCCTCCCTTACATTTATCATCTGGAATAGGTCACTACTGAAGACAAGACACTAAACTAGATGGATGGCTGAATAGTCCCTACTAATAGGGTAATTTAATATTTGCTTCTCTCCAGAACTCCATCGTTTATTTCAAATATAAATTTTATATTCATTCACTAAAAAGTTCTTCTCTTTCCAATCTTCTTTCTATGCATGCTACTTTTTATTTTTATCAGCCTCACTTATAAATCCTCAGAGGTAGCAAATGAATGTCAGTTTGGGAGAAGGAAGAGAACAACCAGGCACATTAAAAAAAATTATTTTCTCGGTAGATGAATGGCGTAAGTAAAAAAAAAAAAAAAAGATTTTGTACAGCCAACATGAAAAATCACCAATGAAAATACACAGGCTTTCTTCTGTGAACACGAATGTGAGTCCGTGAACAGTAATGGTGAAATGATGCTTCTTTTAGGTAACTCTGCATATTTCTTTGTAGATTCGTAAGCAAGATAATAGTTAAGAATTTCAAAACCTTCCTTACCTGTCAAAAAAATCTCTCATTTTAAGATGATGGAATATTTCACACAATTTTAGATGTTTGGATGTTTTGGTTTGCATTTTCATTTGTTACTATACTGAAGTAGTGTCAAGAAGCTGCACACAATAGCAGGGCAGGTTGAATTTTATGCCCTGTAATATCTCTGTGAGAGATAAGACCTACCTGGAGCTACACACTTTAAAGAGGCAGGCTGGAGAGCAGAGGCATAGAGAGAAAAATTGGCTGATTCTTTGTGGGACTCCAAGTTAATAGCAGAAACCCAGAAATGTCTATTTTAAAAATATGCTTACTCATTTTCTTTACTGCATGTTTCTTTTTTGCTACTTGCTTTCAACCTCCCAGACTGATTTCTAACTCCACCCGTTCTTACCCTACCCTTTACTTTTGCTAACACCCTTTCTTCCTATCTGGTACTAGCCAGCACTGCTCCACTCAGCACACTGATACATGCTGCCCTTGGGCCTGTTCAACCTTGCAGGAAAGATGCTGTCATGCATCTTCTCCAGCATCCTTCCCATTTTCCACAGTGGTTTGGATTCCAGTTTTTTTAGTCCTTCACTCTGCTTCCATAAAGACCAACGCTTTTGTGTTATTGCCTCCCCACAGACATTCTTCAACACACCAACGCTGACCTTAGGCTCCATGGACAGATGGGGCCTGATCCGAAGTCCATTAACATCAGAGGAAATGTCCATTTACGCCCATGGGCTTTGCATTAAATCCTTTGCATTTTACTTACTTTCTTTACTGCCTCTTACTCAGCTCCAGTTATTAAAATCAGATTATTACCTCACAGATCCCTAACAGTTCAGAGTACTATATAAGCCAAACTGTGCTGCTTCAAAGACAGAGGCCAAAACTGCCACTCTGCTAATGTGAAATCTGCAGCTGGCTAGTACTGAAAGCAAAGCATTACTTCCAGATTTCAATCCTGCATATAACTCAGGTCAGGATCTCACTCACTGTTCATTAGCTGAATCTCCCATTACTAGCGCAGAGGCTCTCAAAACTATTTCTTCCTGTTCAGAGATTTTCTGGTCCCTGCAACATTATTCTGACCAGGCACCATGCAGATTCACCTCTGTTTGCAATTTTGCTCTCAGTACAAGTAGACTGGAATGTCAGCCAGAACATCAATATTTCTTTCTGTTGACACAATACTCTCTTATCCATATTGCCACCCCTCCTCCTGCTTCATTTTGTCTACATTCCTTTTAAAAACTCTACTCCCATAATTTAGTCTCCCACTCAGTACTTGGTTTAATCAAGTCTGTCACTCAATTTATATCCCACTTCTCGCTTAACACAAGTTTCTCAGTTAGCAATCTGTTTCTGTAGCACTTGCTATGCAGAACACATGGTAAGCTTTTCTTTACACACTTACTCCTCTGTTCCCTTTCTGATTTCCAGACCTCACTTTTCCTTGTAACTCTCGAAATGAGAAATGTCCTCTTCTGTCTCCCTCATTTTACGTTCCTCGTGTATTTTTATAAGACCGCTGCTACCAGAGCTTCTTAAATATCACGGGGCACTTTGTGTAGAGCACAGAACCCTTCTTTAGTCCAGTTAAAACAGTTTTCAACTGCAGAATAGCTTTCAGTTTAACACACAGCTTTAGGTAAACCTCTCCTGTTGCTGTATTTTTGGTCATGGCTCAGCTGCTTTCCTCTGCATAGAAGTAAGATTCACTCCCTCTGGCTGCTTCTTCACTACAGCACGCTAAAATTTGGTTCTAATCCTCCACTCTCAGTTTTGTGTTGTTGGAACAGAGCCCTGTTCCAGTTGCTCTGTACATTTTAACACTGGGGAACGGGTTGCATATTTCCTGATGACATCGCCTAGCGCAACCACAGCACAAACTTAACAGTTCACTTTCCCTGCACAAAGGACATCTAATGTCATTTTGGGTGGTGGAAATGCAGCGCAGGTTGTGTATCAGCAACATTGCCCGCCTCTGTATATATAATCTCCCACTTGAATTTCATGTTATCAGCCAATTCCCCTGGTAAGGGCCATGGGTTGTCAAACTGCTTTCCTCCTTGGCCGCAACTGTTCTGTTTAAGATACTGGTGGACCACCAAATGAGGCTGTTGGAACAGTTTTATCTTGGCTGGAGCCCGATCAACTGATACCTGTTGGATAGATCATTTGTTAGTTCTCTGAATTATACAGCTGTGTCAGCAGGTTTCCAGGTTTAAATGCTGGCATGGTGTAAGACGCAGAATGCTGTTGTTTCATAATCACCTTCTAGAGGTATTGCTTTGTTGTAATGCTACTGTTATGTTGTCCTACTTTTGCTATCTACTTTCTGCATAGGAGGAGGGAATTTTTGCCCACTGCATCACTTTGGTGTAGTCTTTGCAGCACTGGGCTGGCTGCATTTAACCTGGAGACAGGGAGCAGGGGGGGATATGCAGGTGGCTGCTATCGCTGCTTTTTGTATGATTGAATAACATGATGATTTCATAGTCCAGGCACGGCGCAGAAATATATGGTACTTATACAGTACTCTTAATTTTCAGATCACTTTAATGCTACTCCTGGCTTATGGTACACTCATCTGTCTCCCTGAATGTTCTTAACACAGCTTGCAACTCCCAGTCACGCAGGAGAGGCCAGAGCAGCCCTTCCCTCTCTGGCTGGATCAGTGACTGCCCTATATAAATCTGCATATTAAGCAGATTTGGCAATTGTTCAGACAGAGACAGACTCACTTAAGTAAAAGGAGAAAACAAACTTGCTTATGAAGGCACTGCAGCAGCACTTTCAGACGCTGTGCTAATAGAGACAGCACAGAGGCCGGTTTGTTTTCTTTTGTAGTTGGGAGACTGATGATTTCTGTTTGTCTTCTGCGTCCAAGTCCCATCACCATAAACCACGGGTGTGTGCGAATACCGGTTCTCACTCTCTTAACAGTTTCAAGCCATTTCGCGTGTTACCGCTTTACCTCTGCACCAGATGGTTCATTTCCTCGGGGACTTCCACACGCGTCCCCAAGGTCGGGCAGCCTGACAGCGCTCGGGAGCACAGGGCCCAACTTCGAGGTGGATCCGCAGAAAGGCTTGAGGCCCCGCTTCCCCCGGTCGCGGGCGGCAGCGCAGCGGGCCGGGTTCCCTAGCTGTGCGCCGGGCTCCGACTGCGGTCGGGACGGGCG